>JAVIAB010000051.1:58599448-58811948 GCA_032433765.1 Megaustenia siamemsis
TTGAACAATGTGAACTAAATCAGGAGAAATGTAATGACTGGTACTTGGTTCTAACAAGTTTGAAGCTGTCCCTTCCCAGGTAAGCAAGAAGTTCAAGAGTTGCTACTTAAAACAAACATGTGCCTACTGGGCTCAGAGGACCTCCTAGACCACAATTTTGCGCTGCTTTTCTTGGGGGCTGTTGTTTTACGTTGAAGTGAGACATCTTTAAAGAGGTCTTTGTTTTTAATTAGGAACGTCATTTTTATTTTATTTTATTTGTTTGTAAAGCTAGCTTATTAGACAGCAGCTTGGTGCTTCTTATCGTCATACTTGGTGGTTCTTATCGTCAAACTTGGTGGTTCTTATCGTCAAACTTGGTGGTTCTTATCGTCAAACTTGGTGGTTCTTATCGTCAAACTTGGTGGTTCTTATCGTCAAACTTGGTGGTTCTTATCGTCAAACTTGGTGGTTCTTATCGTCAAACTTGGTGGTTCTTATCGTCAAACTTGGTGGTTCTTATCGTCAAACGTGGTGCTTCTTATCGTCAAACGTGGTGCTTCTTATCGTCAAACTTTGTGGTTCTTATCGTCAAACTTTGTGGTTCTTATCGTCAAACTGTGTGGTTCTTATCGTCAAACTTGGTGCTTCTTATCGTCAAACTTGGTGGTTCTTATCGTCAAACTTGGTGGTTCTTATCGTCAAACTTTGTGGTTCTTATCGTCAAACTTTGTGGTTCTTATAGTCAAACTGTGTGGTTCTTATCGTCAAACTTGGTGCTTCTTATCGTCAAACTTGGTGGTTCTTATCGTCAAACTTGGTGGTTCTTATCGTCAAACTTGGTGGTTCTTATCGTCAAACTTGGTGCTTCTTATCGTCAAACGTGGTGCTTCTTATCGTCAAACGTGGTGGTTCTTATCGTCAAACTTGGTGCTTCTTATCGTCAAACTTTGTGGTTCTTATCGTCAAACTTGGTGCTTCTTATCGTCAAACTTTGTGGTTCTTATCGTCAAACTTGGTGCTTCTTATCGTCAAACTGGTGCTTCTTATCGTCAAACTTGGTGCTTCTTATCGTCAAACTTGGTGCTTCTTATCGTCAAACGTGGTGCTTCTTATCGTCAAACTTGGTGGTTCTTATCGTCAAACTTTGTGGTTCTTATCGTCAAACTTGGTGGTTCTTATCGTCAAACTTGGTGCTTCTTATCGTCAAACTTGGTGCTTCTTATCGTCAAACGTGGTGCTTCTTATCGTCAAACTTGGTGGTTCTTATCGTCAAACTTGGTGCTTCTTATCGTCAAACGTGGTGCTTCTTATCGTCAAACTTGGTGGTTCTTATCGTCAAACTTGGTGCTTCTTATCGTCAAACGTGGTGCTTCTTATCGTCAAACTTGGTGGTTCTTATCGTCAAACTGGTGGTTCTTATCGTCAAACGTGGTGCTTCTTATCGTCAAACGTGGTGCTTCTTATCGTCAAACTTGGTGGTTCTTATCGTCAAACTTTGTGGTTCTTACCGTCAAACTTTGTGGTTCTTATCGTCAAACTGTGTGGTTCTTATCGTCAAACTTGGTGCTTCTTATCGTCAAACTTGGTGCTTCTTATCGTCAAACGTGGTGCTTCTTATCGTCAAACTTGGTGCTTCTTATCGTCAAACTGGTGCTTCTTATCGTCAAACGTGGTGCTTCTTATCGTCAAACTTGGTGGTTCTTATCGTCAAACTTTGTGGTTCTTATCGTCAAACTTGGTGCTTCTTATCGTCAAACGTGGTACTTCTTATCGTCAAACGTGGTGCTTCTTATCGTCAAACTTGGTGGTTCTTATCGTCAAACTTGGTGCTTCTTATCGTCAAACGTGGTGCTTCTTATCGTCAAACTTGGTGGTTCTTATCGTCAAACTTGGTGGTTCTTATCGTCAAACTTGGTGCTTCTTATCGTCAAACGTGGTGCTTCTTATCGTCAAACTTGGTGGTTCTTATCGTCAAACTTGGTGCTTCTTATCGTCAAACGTGGTGCTTCTTATCGTCAAACTTGGTGGTTCTTATCGTCAAACTTGGTGGTTCTTATCGTCAAACTTGGTGCTTCTTATCGTCAAACGTGGTGCTTCTTATCGTCAAACGTGGTGCTTCTTATCGTCAAACTTGGTGCTTCTTATCGTCAAACTTTGTGGTTCTTATCGTCAAACTTGGTGCTTCTTATCGTCAAACTTTGTGGTTCTTATCGTCAAACTTGGTGCTTCTTATCGTCAAACTTTGTGGTTCTTATCGTCAAACTTGGTGCTTCTTATCGTCAAACGTGGTGCTTCTTATCGTCAAACTTGGTGGTTCTTATCGTCAAACGTGGTGCTTCTTATCGTCAAACGTGGTGCTTCTTATCGTCAAACTTGGTGGTTCTTATCGTCAAACGTGGTGCTTCTTATCGTCAAACTTGGTGGTTCTTATCGTCAAACGTGGTGCTTCTTATCGTCAAACTTGGTGCTTCTTATCATCAAACTTGGTGCTTCTTATCGTCAAACTTGGTGGTTCTTATCGTCAAACTTGGTGGTTCTTATCGTCAAACTTGGTGCTTCTTATCGTCAAACGTGGTGCTTCTTATCGTCAAACTTGGTGGTTCTTATCGTCAAACGTGGTGCTTCTTATCGTCAAACGTGGTGCTTCTTATCGTCAAACTTTGTGGTTCTTATCGTCAAACTTGGTGCTTCTTATCGTCAAACTTGGTGCTTCTTATCGTCAAACGTGGTGCTTCTTATCGTCAAACTTGGTGGTTCTTATCGTCAAACTGTGTGGTTCTTATCGTCAAACTTGGTGGTTCTTATCGTCAAACTTGGTGGTTCTTATCGTCAAACGTGGTGGTTCTTATCGTCAAACTGTGTGGTTCTTATCGTCAAACTGTGTGGTTCTTATCGTCAAACTGTGTGGTTCTTATCGTCAAACTTGGTGCTTCTTATCGTCAAACGTGGTGGTTCTTATCGTCAAACTGTGTGGTTCTTATCGTCAAACTGTGTATTTCTTATCGTCAAACTGTGTGGTTCTTATCGTCAAACTGTGTGGTTCTTATCGTCAAACTTGGTGGTTCTTATCGTCAAACTGTGTGGTTCTTATCGTCAAACTTGGTGGTTCTTATCGTCAAACTGTGTGGTTCTTGTCGTCAAAACTTGGTGGTTCTTATCGTCAAACGTGGTGGTTCTTATCGTCAAACTGTGTGGTTCTTATCGTCAAACTGTGTGGTTCTTATCGTCAAACTTGGTGGTTCTTATCGTCAAACTTGGTGGTTCTTATCGTCAAACTTGGTGCTTCTTATCGTCAAACTTGGTGGTTCTTATCGTCAAACTTGGTGCTTCTTATCGTCAAACTTGGTGGTTCTTATCGTCAAACTTGGTGGTTCTTATCGTCAAACTTGGTGCTTCTTATCGTCAAACGTGGTGCTTCTTATCGTCAAACTTGGTGCTTCTTATCGTCAAACGTGGTGCTTCTTATCGTCAAACTTGGTGCTTCTTATCGTCAAACTTGGTGCTTCTTATCGTCAAACGTGGTGCTTCTTATCGTCAAACGTGGTGCTTCTTATCGTCAAACGTGGTGCTTCTTATCGTCAAACTTGGTGTTCTTATCGTCAAACGTGGTGCTTCTTATCGTCAAACGTGGTGCTTCTTATCGTCAAACTTGGTGCTTCTTATCGTCAAACTTGGTGCTTCTTATCGTCAAACTTGGTGGTTCTTATCGTCAAACTTGGTGGTTCTTATCGTCAAACTTGGTGCTTCTTATCGTCAAACTTGGTGGTTCTTATCGTCAAACTTGGTGCTTCTTATCGTCAAACTTGGTGCTTCTTATCGTCAAACTTTGTGGTTCTTATCGTCAAACTTTGTGGTTCTTATCGTCAAACTTTGTGCTTCTTATCGTCAAACGTGGTGCTTCTTATCGTCAAACTGTGTGGTTCTTATCGTCAAACTGTGTGGTATGGAAGCAAAACTTAGCAACAGCAGGAAAGATGAGTGTCCTCCATTACTAATCATGGGGAACATGAAGGTTAAAAACGTATCAACCAGCTAACGGTTAAAAAACAAAAACACAGAACTCAGCTAAATCCTTAACTTTGGCAATGTGTCTAATATTTATCCCCGTTGTCCTTTTTATTCACTCGACGCGAACATGTGTTTGGTATTGACCTGTTAGCCATTGTTGAGACTCGTACCAGCTTGTTAAGAATCCAACTTGTCTCAAAATTTTCACTAAATCTAATCCGTTGCCATTTTGGTAACACCCACAATTCAGTTTCTCCAAGTTGTATGTTATTTAACACATTGTTTCTCCCAGACCACCCTGCTTGAACTTCCCTTGACAAAAGATGCACCCGGGGCGTGCGGGTTGTCCCTGCCACTGGGTGTGGTTAGTGTTGAGAAAGGTGGAGATGGTTCCATAAAGAATGAAATCTAAAGGTTTTCGTTCCTTCCAGAGTTTCTGCATTCCTTACTGAAGGAGTTGCGTCCCCAATAGACTGTCGTTAAGTCACTCGCTCCTGAAAGAAAAATGCATTTCCGTGAACCAAAGTATTCGAGCTAGGTTCGTGTCCCTGTAGCTTACTTAAATGCGGTGGCGTAACCCTAAATGTGTGTACCGCACTGGTCAACGACCACAATTCTCCATCCATGAAAACTGTCTTTCATAACTAACTTTTGAATGGTGAAAACGAAAATGACACTTTAAAATTCAAATTTGGCTCCAGTTTATGAGATATACGTTTTTTGTTATGTTGTTAGGGTCTTATAGATGTATGTGTGGGTGGTGTGATAGGAATTTAGTGACAGATTGCATTACTTGTTACAATAAGCAATAAAACCTGGACTGGAAATAGATGATACATTTATACCTATCTTTGGGTCACCTCTTTGTGTAAATAATGTTATAACTAGACAGCATTATTCTTGAACAGGTCTGTACTTCTTTCCCTGTGTAGTTCATTAATGCCCAGGACAAGTTTGGGCAGATCATTTCTGCAATTTAGTGATGAAGTTAATCTTATTATCATGACGTAACTGTTATCTTTCACGCACATTAATGGCTTTGAAGTTTTGAAAAGTTCTTCTGTAAAAATAGAATATCGGACTGAGACCTTTTAAGCTGGCGGCGATACTAAAAAAAAGGAAGAAAAAAAGTGGTATGGTGACAGCTTTACGTGGTAATGGACGAAACAAAAGTCGACGTTTCGGCCAAGTAGGCCTTCATCTGGACAAACAACAAACACAAAAATTATATATAACAATATATTAACAAATCTAACTACATGGCGATAATATGCTAGATACTAAAGAGAGGAAAAATAAAAAAATGGTCACTTCCCTGGACCTTTTAAGCTCAAGCGCTAACGTTCAGAAGCAGTTACACATTTGAAACCCTTTTCTCGGAATCGGCGGAACATTTCAACAACTTCAACTGTTCCAGATTTCTGGAACATGCCCAGCTTATGATATTTTTTCTCCAGTGCATGAATTAAGCATCACAATCTTTTTAAAATGTTCATTCTCTCTCTCTCTCTCTCTCTCTCTCTCTCTCTCTTTCTTCTTTTATTTATTTATTTTGTAATCGTGGTACCATGGCGAGATAATGAATTATTATAGGAAGAATAATTAATCAACAGAAGGTTATCTCAAATGTCAATCATGTCTTTGCTAATGTCTTCATTTATATCCACAAAATCTGCACCGCGATGTCACACAACGTTATCATCGCCCCTCTCCACCTATTCAGCGAGAAGCTAACAAATGAGCTGATAAAATAAAGTACTACTTCAGGGCCTCACTCACTATTCCCCTTTTCTCCGTTCCTAGAACCTTTAAAAACAGGTTCTTTCTTTATTTGCTTCTTTACTTCTTTCGTTCTTTACTTCTTTCTTTACTTCTTTCTTTACTTCTTTCTTTACTTCTTTCTTTATTTTCTTCTTTACTTCTTTCGTTCTTTACTTCTTTCTTTACTTCTTTCTTTACTTCTTTCTTTCTTTACTTCTTTCTTTATTTTCTTCTTTACTTCGTTCTTTCTTTACTTCTTTCTTTACTTCTTTCTTTACTTCTTTCTTTCTTTACTTCTTTCTTTATTTTCTTCTTTACTTCTTTCGTTCATTACTTCTTTCTTTACTTCTTTCTTTACTTCTTTCTTTACTTCTTTCTTTCTTCGTTCTTTCTTTACTTCTTTCTTTCTTTTCTTCTTTACTTCTTTCTTTACTTCTTTCTTTACTTCTTTCTTTACTTCTTTCTTTATTTTCTACTTTACTTCTTTCTTCACATATTTCTTTATTTTCTTCTTTACTTCTTTCTTTCTTTACTCCTTTCATTAATTCTTTCTTATTTTCTTCTTTATTTCTTTCTTACTTCTTTCTGTATTTCTTTTTGTGTTTCCTTCTTTACTGCTTCTTTCTGTTATTATTTTTTTCTTTCTTTCTTTAATTTATTCTACAGCTTGTGCCACGTACCATTGCAAGGAGAATAAATATTTTCTAGCCTTCCTAGCTGTGTAGCTTGAGAAATTATGTCGAATTTCTTACTATTTCTTTGATCTCATCTGTACATCTTTTTCTGTGTGTCTCTTTTGCCCTGTAACCGAGTGTTTTAATGAAAAACGCTGGAGATCGGTTGGGGTTTTTAACTGGTTATCTGATCTAAACTATTGTTTATTGTATTATTTAATATCATCATTAGCTGGTTTTATCAAGTCCTCATTTCAAATTGTATCTCTTCCAATTTTGTTTACCTTTTTCTGATACATTATATCTCACATGTTGTTAATGTTCGCCTGTGTATTTCAAGAATTGTCTATAAATTCATATATGAGCAAAGGCGCTTGTTTGCACATACCTGCATCCAGCCATCTGATTATTAGCTAAAAGAGTTGGTTGGGCAGATTTATCCATAATTAGTCCTTTTGTCAATGTCAGCTTTGTCATGTAAGTTTAGTAGGAACTGAAAGAGAATGCAATCCAGTTCTCAAAAATTGACATGATGAAGACGGAGGTTTGGGCCAAAGCAGTCAAATAACGCGGCTTGTTGTAAACTACAACACCCACTGAACGCCCTTTTAAATGCAGGCGACAAATAAGAACGAATGCAGAAGGAATGTTTTAATATTCGCCTTTTAAAAAGTAACATAATTTTCGTATTATAAGAAAAAGTAACTATTTTAGTGGCACGAAACTAAGATCAATACTGATAAGGGAGATAATTTTGTGTACGAAATTCAATAACAATTTTTTTGTATAACAAGATAAGGCAATTTATTTGTGAAAAAGGTGTACACAATTTGTGAAGAAAATAACAGTGAAATGGTAGGAATTCTAATTGTCTGCTAACATAAGGAAAAGGAACCGTCAATGTAATATTACATGATAAGATAACCATATATAGTATAAAAATATCATTCTTCTGTGATGCAGACTACTCCATGAGCTGAAGATTGAGATATTGATCTCTTTTGTGACACTAGCCAGATTCTAGCCGAACTATTTTGGTTTTTGTTCCTTTGTAGTTTGATTTTTTCTAAAAAAAACACATGTTTTCTTTTATTTTTGCAGACAACTTCTGGATAATAAAATTCACACACTGGAAAAGGGAGCGTTCCAAGATTTGACATCTTTAATTCGTCTGTAAGTACTCACACAAGCACACACACAAGCTCACACTCACATGCACACACACTCACATGCGCACACTCTCACATGCGCACACACTCACATGCACACACACTCACATGCACACACACTCACATCCACACACTCACATCCACACACTCACATGCACACACATTCACATATACACACGTAAGGCAGCCTTAGATAAGTTGCGAACTTTTAAATGTCCTTGTATAAACTGTTATAATTTTTTGTACTTTAAGTGTTAGCCTTACTTTGAGTGTTTTTAGTTTATATTTGTGTGTATTGTCTAAATCCAAGCAGAAGGTCAATACTCGGCAACGTCGAAACTTTTTGTGCCGTCCTTTAGCACCGTAGAACTGTTGCCCTGTCTTTTCCACTAGTTTTGTGTATTTTTCCACTTCTCCCAAAATAGATTTCTGAAATAGGCTGACTGGCTATTTTCTTTGTATGGTGGTTGGATTATGACTTTCCCCACTTTAATTTACTAAAAGTAAGTAAAGATCTCTGTCACGCTAATTGGCGAATATGGAATATGGTGTTAGTGACCATAATTATTACAGACCTTAGAAATAATGTTTCTGGGGGTAATGTGGTCGGTATTACGCCCGTGCCGCTTTACTTTCCCAGAAAAAATCAGTACCCATGTAAGGCTGGGTGAACCCGGAGGCCGCAGAATAGGATCGAACTCGATCTCTAGTCCTTTGTAGTTCCATTCACTAACCACTGAGCTATCGCAGCTCTATTTTTTATTACTTATTGGTAGTAATTGAAGACTATCCTCTATTGGTCTTTGTTCCTTTGATTTTGACATTTATTAGGCCATTTTCAGTTCAAATGTCAATTGCCAGAGGTTGATGGGGAAATTATTCGTGAAACTGCGCAAGTAATATCATCACAGATGTCTTCTTGTTCCCGTACACATCGAAACGTTAACAGTGAAAACATCAGAAGCAATGTTTTTTTCTTGTCTTTTTTTATTTCATTATCGTTCTTTCTGACTTTACTTGTATTTCTTTCATTATGTTACTTCTTTACTTATTGTATTTAACACGCTCTAGCTGCAGGTTGGTTGGATTTAAAGTTTTCCTTTACATTTTGTTTCGCATTTACTTTTGTATCTTTCAATTATTGTATATCGTCACTGCATACGTCCTACTCTTTGTCGATGTTCAACTGCCACGACTCGTTTTAGATACTCAACTTGAATAACTGAAACCTTGTTATCGTCACTCCCTGATAGGACGAGGTGATTGTGCACGTGATGGCTTATATTCTTCTCTTCTTTGCGTTAACTCGATCTCTTCGTCATCCATCTTTAAAAGGACGTTACGTGGTGGTAAATACGTTGTGTTGCCGTTTGCAGTAAAAACTTGTTTTTGCACCTTTCGGTCCAACACTTCCGTCATCGGCATAGCGTTTTTGAGTACGGGGTTGCCTTCCCTAATCACTTGACTAATTAGTCTGTTAATGGGGTCACTGCGAAGAGGTGGAGTGGGGTCTGGGTAGTTATAGTTAACCGATTCTGGCGCAAGCCATATCGTATGAGTCGCTGACAGCTTTAAGCTTTGTTACTGTCGAGCGCCTTTGACTCCACCCCCTTTTCTTATAATAATAAAAGCCTCTGATCAAAACGGTTATAATTTGTACTGTATTATTTTAATAGAGCTGCTATAAACAATGGTATATTTATTTTTCCCGACAGGATTGGGCTGTTGATTATAACATCTACCCTTGAGTTCAGGATTCAAGAGAAAAGTAATAATAATAAAATGAATAGTAACTATTTCCGCTGACTACATTTAAGAAGAACACTACGTTTTCCGTTTTTAGCAATCAACAGGCGTCCTTTAATCTGTGGTCTTCAACACGGCAATATGTTTTCATTGGGCTGGCGTCCATAGCGCACCTTCAGTTAAACAAATAACGATTCTCGCCGTTTTATCAGTTTAGTTCTATTTGCCCAAGTGGGAGTTCATCGCGATATCATCTGTGACCAGTAAACAGGGAGACAATTACTAGACGCAGCACATTCTTTGCGGTTTTCTGGGTAGAATTCACCCACATTAAAAATATAACGAAGTTAAAGAGGCTAAGAATAAAAGCTTTCATTTTATATTAGTTTTCATCTTGCGTTTGAAGCAGAGATTGGCGATTGCATTTACATATTCACTGTTGTGAAACTCTATAGGTGTCCTGAGTGTAGACTTTCACTAGGAGAACACTTCGTTCAATTTATTGCTTTGTTGAAATTCTGACAAGCAGGCTGGTTGTTCTGATAGGGTCGACAAAGGCTTTATTTTAGTTTGTTACAAGCTCTATGACCATTCCAGAACCGTGCTGGAATTTTGGTGATGAAGAGAGGCGTGTGGATAGGTGGCTAAAGGTAGGATACTTTAAACTCTCCTTGATTCGCAGTTAAAAAGAAATTAAATTGCAGTTGTTCTTTATTTCACAATTCTCTTTCTTCTTTTCTTATTGTACTTCTTCTTTTTCTTCCTCGTCTTCTTCTTCCTTTTCTTCTACTTCAACAACAACAACAACAACAACAATCAACGAACGTTTGCCCTATATATGGACCAGCATACATCATAAACAGGGAGGTTTTACTTGAGACCTTCTCTGATTTGTCACTTGTTGACCTATACGCTTACTTGTGTCAGCTAAACTTACATTGGCAGGTTGTGGAGGACAGTCCAGTCTTATAGAACATACTCGGATGTTCTGCTGTTACAGGTGGCAGACTCCCAGGTTCATTGTCTGAAATACAATTTTTTCCACAGTTAAAAAGAAAATAAATAAAAAAAAGTATGACAATTATAACTTACCTTCGACTCACACAAAAATAATAATAATAAATAAATTTTTAAAAATACAATTTCCAGTTACCAAAGTAAGCGAAATTCAATATGCTTAACGGCTAAAGCAACACGTGACCTGAAAGTAGTGAATGTTTTTTTGTTGTTCATTGATGTCGAAAAAGACCATATTTTTATTATTTTCTGTTAATTAAATGTCGTTATTGACATAATTATTCTCTGGTAATTAAATGTCGTTATTGACATAATTATTCTCTGGTAATTAAATGTCGCTATTGACATAATTATTCTCTGGTAATGAAGTGTCTCGGTAATATCTCTGTTAAATCAGAATATTGTTGTTGTTACTTTCGGTTGCAATGGATTATTATCATTATTATTCTTTGTTAGAACAGATTATTGTCATTATAGATCTATATTAGAGTGATGCAACGACAAAAAGGACATCACCGCTATCCACAATAAAGACAAGTGAAACAATATTATTAAAACAGGTAAAGATATTAAAATATCTGAGAACGATGTTAACCTCAGATGTCAGATATACAACAGAGGTGAGATGCAGAATGGATCAGGCAAAAGCAGCTTTAAAAATATAAGAGGAAGATACTGTGCAATCCACTTTTGATTGAATTTCCACTTTTGAATGGAAACGAGAAAAACAGTTCTATAATATTATGTTGAACCAGTATTAACATATGGATGTGAATCTTGGACTATGGGATAACTGACAAGAAAATCGCAGGAGGCTGTTGAAATGTAGTTTTACAAAAGAATGTAAACAATACCATGAATAGCTAAGTAGAGTAATGAAAACGTTCTGAAAGAGGCCAAAGCAAAAAAGAGTGCTCATTTCCAGTATATTGGAAGAAACAATCATTATTTTTTGGCCATGTAATGAGAAGGGAACAGCATAAATATATTGTGACAACTGGGAAAATTGAGAGACAAAGGGGTTGGAGGGAGCAAGGAAAAAAATGCCAGGCAGCTTAAGAGAATGGCTTGCCAGAAGGTCAACAACAGAAACGATAAATAACTGTCGAGATCAAGAGTTGTGGAGAGACGTGGTCACCTACACCAGCAGGCATAGCTCTTGATGATGATGGTGATGATGGTGATTAAATTGAGTCCAGATACAGCTGGAGAGGTCAGTCTGAAAGGTCTTCTGCATTGATGGCCTACAACTGATTGCTGGCAAGCTGTGGAAGGTGACTTTATTAGGAAGCTGACTTGTGGAGTGAACAATCAACTTTGTGCTGTCAAAAGTTATGTTTATAAATGCAGTACAAGATGAAAGTTGGAGGGGACAGTATTTAATTAATATAACTCAGCTTTTTGTTTGTTTCAAACCAATTTAATATTTTACATTGTCTTTCTGTTTTCATCTTTTGTCTGAGATTTTTTTTTTCGTTTTGGTGGCAATAGAACAAAATTGAATGTTTCCTCAAAAAGTAAAAATTAAGGTTCCCTCCACGCATTGCTAGGAGTATGGGGAATATGGTGTTAGTGACCATATTTTTCTATGACCACGGCACATTTTTGGGTGATGTGATCGGTATCACGCCAGGCCACCTTTACTTCCAGAAAAATCTCTGGTACAAATTATTAGAGACTGGATGACCCCGGAGCCTTGTCAGAACGAAAAGAAATCTACCACTGTCGGGGATCGAACACGGACCCTTCTGGTTAGGAAGCGAGCACACTAACCACTAAGCCACCGAAGCTCCAAAACCACAAGTTATTTTGTTTTTTAATGTATATATTGTGGTCATTTTCTGAAGAGAGTGAGGTTAGGAGGGACAATTGAGGGAAAACTATTTAAAATTCAAGAGAATAATGTCACGACGACTCACTAGAGTCGCTACTGTGTTTACCAAGATGTACTTCTAGATTGTGTATTACAATTTTACATTTCTTTCTCTATCTATCTACTGTCCTTTCGAGCCGAAGACGGCACATAGGGCAGAACCACAATCTCAAAAACAGAAACCTTGCGTGCCAAAATGGCACATATTGCAGAAATCGCTGCTTCTAAAATCTATAGCTCTGTTTCCATAACAATACTATTTGCAATGACAGATTTTCGCTTCTTACGACATGCCTGGAAGGTCACAGTGTCACTACTCTTTACTTCCCTCATAATGAGGCCCCGTTAACACACTGGAAAACAAACATTTCTTTTTACAAAATTGTTTTACAATGACTTGTCCTTACAAAAAAAAAACTATAGAACTATTTTAATTCAAATATCTAGAAATGACACATTATCCATTTTCCCATCATCATCATCATCATCATCATCATCAAGTACCGGGCCTAGTGGCGTAGGTGATCATGTCTCTCCACAACTTTCGATATCGGCAGCTATTTATCATTTCTGTTGTTGACCTTCTGCCAAGCCATTCTCTTAAGCTGTCTGTTTCCCATAGCTAACATAAAAAAAAAATGTTTTCCCATTTTACTGAGCACGTTTTACACCTTCGGCACTTGCACTTATCGTGTATTTTTGTCTCGATTTACTACAATGCAAATTTGTAGGCGCATTTGAACACCTCAACCATTTTAACATGCCAGTCTTGCTCGCGCAATCATTTTCGCTCAACATTATTTATTTTAATAACAAGTTTATTTTACTGACAAATATTTCTCATGCCATTTGAAGCGGCACGTGTTTCATATTTAACACGATTAATGAAACACACATTCCAAGATAACTGTTATTTGTGCACTCGGATTTCATGCTGGACACGGAATGTCTCGAATCTATATCCAAGAGCCAATTAATCGCATCCTTCTCGCGTGGTTTGGGGTAATAGAAGTGTCGAGAGAGATGTAAAGGGTCTGCTCCTTCTTTCTGGAACCTATCTATTTATTATTAGTGTGTCTTGTTACACGACATCAGAACCCACATCTGAAAAACGTTGTATTTAATGTCTCGTTCTAATTCTCTAATTGAAGCTCTCTCTGTTTCCTCTCTGTCCAAATCTTTTTTTCTTTAACATCATCACTTTTTCCCTCATTCTCTTCTTTCAATCTTTTTTTTTTTAAACTTTTCTCTCCAGATTTCTCTTATCCCATTTCATTTTGTTCTTCTATTTTTAAATAATTCTTTTCTTTGATTTTCATTTATTCTCATTTCTCCTATTTTTTTCCGTTTCATTATCTTTCTCTTCTACACATTTTCTTTCTTCTTTCCTTCATCTGTCATAATGTCACTTCTTCGCCTTTTCTCTCGTCTTACCATTTACTACATGTGCTTCCATTACCCCCCCCCACAAATCCCTCACCACCAATCCTTTTACAGTTACAATATTTTGTGTTATTCATTACTTCCTCTAAAGCTGATCAAAGTTCAAGTTCTGGACTCCCTTTGAGAGAGGCTGTATATCTCTTGTCTTTCACTTTCTCACCCTAAACAAACAGGCACGTTCACAGAGAACCAGGCCTTACCAGTCTTTGCCTGTCCTTACCTTTCCTAGTCACCTTAGCTGTTAAGCACACATATAACGTTTCCTTGTTTGAGATTAGGGTCCATGTATTAATAGCATGTATAGGGGAGAATAGAGAAGGCAGGAACAGCATTCCATTGTTCATTATTATTTGGAGTTGATATCACATCACTCCTCGCAAGCCAATAGGTGCTCAGCTGTCTTGACCCAATGACGAAGTGTCTGAGTGCGTCCAAAAAACGGAAGTCAAGACAAAAACACACTCAGAAGGGAATGGGTACACCTACTCAACGTGTCAACAGCCTAACTTGGATATATTGCCCCGGATACGCTGAAGTTCGTGGCAATGAGATGGCCGACAGGTTGACGAGTTATGCCATTGCGCAGGCAATCTTAAAATTGGACATATATGACATTGCGAATACTTTAAGAGAACACCTCTCACAGGATGGCGACAAGGAAGCTGAGAATAATGCACATGTCAGAAGAATGGTGAAACATGGCGCCACTTATGGGCGAAAGCATGAAAAAAATCCTCAATGTCAAAGAACGCAACACGTTCAATCAATGCAAGACAGGAACAAATAGTAGACAAACATTCCGGTTCATTACTGGAACGGGCGGCAGAGCGGATATGGGAATTCTCTAGCTGCGATGGCGCCAGTCCGAACTAAACTAAGACTATGATAAGTCTTCTTATTTAGCTTTCATTTCACTGAGCCTTTCATTTGTAGGTTCATCCATCTTTACTCCCATCAATTTAGTCCGAAGAAGTGACGTGCCCTTCCTGTATCTCGGAGGTCATTAATGGCGTCCACCTGATCCACTGGTTGATCGTTTTAGACGATAGCACATCTAGCCAGCCTATCCGTTTTTTCATTTCCCTGTACTCCTGCATTGTCAAGGACGTAGATAAAGGTGGCCCTGCGCGTCGTTGACTTATGAAATGACTCAGTCCACTGCCAGCATAGAGAGTCAGTTTGTGACACCAAACACTAAAGCAAGCAACATGTCTTTTTAGCCAATGACACCAAACACTAAAGCAAGCAACATTTTTTTAGCCAATGACACCAAACACTAAAAAAGCAAGCAACATGTATTTTAGCCAATGACACCAAACACTAAAGCAAGCAACATGTTTTTTTTAGCCAATGACACCAAACACTAAAGCAAGCAACATGTTTTTTTAGCCAATGACACCAAACAAAAAAGCAAGCAACATGTTTTTTTAGCCAATGACACCAAACACTAAAGCAAGCAACATGTTTTTTTTAGCCAATGACACCAAACACTAAAGCAAGCAACATGTTTTTTAGCCAATGACACCAAACACTAAAGCAAGCATCATGTTTTTTTAGCCAATGACACCAAACACTAAAGCAAGCAACATGTTTTTTTAGCCAATGACACCAAACACTAAAGCAAGCAACATGTTTTTTTAGCCAATGACACCAAACACTAAAGCAAGCATCATGTTTTTTTAGCCAATAACACCAAACACTAAAGCAAGCATCATGTTTTTTTAGCCAATGACACCAAACACTAAAGCAAGCAACATGTTTTTTTAGCCAATGACACCAAACACTAAAGCAAGCATTATGTTTTTTTAGCCAATGACACCAAACACTAAAGCAAGCAACATGTTTTTTTAGCCAATGACACCAAACACTAAAGCAAGCAACATGTTTTTTTAGCCAATGACACCAAACACTAAAGCAAGCATCATGTTTTTTAGCCAATGACACCAAACACTAAAGCAAGCAACATGTTTTTTTAGCCAATGACACCAAACACTAAAGCAAGCAACATGTTTTTTTTAGCCAATGACACCAAACACTAAAGCAAGCAACATGTTTTTTAGCCAATGACACCAAACACTAAAGCAAGCAACATGTTTTTTTAGCCAATGACACCAAACACTAAAGCAAGCAACATGTTTTTTTTAGCCAATGACACCAAACACTAAAGCAAGCATTATGTTTTTTTAGCCAATGACACCAAACACTAAAGCAAGCATCATGTTTTTTTAGCCAATGACACCAAACACTAAAGCAAGCATCTGTTTTTTAGCAAATGACACCAAACACTAAAGCAAGCAACATGTTTTTTTAGCCAATGACACCAAACACTAAAGCAAGCAACATGTTTTTTTAGCAAATGACACCAAACACTAAAGCAAGCAACATGTTTTTTTAGCCAATGACACCAAACACTAAAGCAAGCAACATGTTGTTTTAGCCAATGACACCAAACACTAAAGCAAGCAACATGTTTTTTAGCCAATGACACCAAACACTAAAGCAAGCATCATGTTTTTTAGCCAATGACACCAAACACTAAAGCAAGCATCATGTTTTTTTAGCCAATGACACCAAACACTAAAGCAAGCATCTGTTTTTTTTAGCCAATGACACCAAACACTAAAGCAAGCAACATGTTTTTTAGCCAATGACACAAACACTAAAGCAAGCATCATGTTTTTTAGCCAATGACACCAAACACTAAAGCAAGCATCTGTTTTTTTAGCCAATGACACCAAACACTAAAGCAAGCATCATGTTTTTTAGCCAATGACACCAAACACTAAAGCAAGCATCTTTTTTTAGCCAATGACACCAAACACTAAAGCAAGCAACATGTTTTTTTTAGCCAATGACACCAAACACTAAAGCAAGCAACATGTTTTTTAGCCAATGACACCAAACACTAAAGCAAGCACATGTTTTTTTAGCCATTGCACCAAACACTAAAGCAAACAACATGTTTTTTTAGCCAATGACACCAAACACTAAAGCAAGCATCTATTTTTTAGCCAATGACACCAAACACTAAAGCAAGCAACATGTTCTTTTAGCCAAAGTAGATGTTTATGTAAGAATGTCTGTAACAAAAAAAGACAAAAGATTTGAAAGTTTGGGTGATGTAATATTTAATATTTAAACATATTTTTTTTTTTTACAATTGTAAGATACAGCTTCTTCTAATCACTCTGAATGTATAATAGAAAGAAAAAAAACATACGTATTTGATCTTATTGGAAAGACACAAATAGATAAATCAACGAAAGTATTAATAACCAACAATTGTGTATACGCCAATGGGGAAAGATGGGGAGAGGAGACATGCGTTTTTTCATTTTTTTTTTTTTAAGAAAAGTGGGATCTATAGGCCGAAATGTACAAATATCGGGGTTTGGTGACTACAGCACAACGTATCTACTTTAATTTGACGCCATTCTAAGGATAGAAGAAGAGGCGTACTCGTCGAGTGAAGGCAAACAACGACACTAACGTAGCCAGACAGCTGGTTTGTTTGCCTTTTTGTCCATTATGTATTCTTTTAGTCGACTGGTGTGATTTAACGCTTTTTGGAATAACATACTTCTCCACCTGTATCTTTACCATTGTTTATGTACTGCAGTGAAATCACTCGAACAAATCGAGACCTAATTTTAAGGATTCGTCTCCAAGATATAAATATCATCGATGATCTTCGTGTCCTAAATGAATGTTATTACAGAATTAGTTCCTCTCTTTCAAGCTGATTATTTTCAGAGCATCATGAACCTCTTGATTTAGGAATTTATGACGAACGCGTCGACTCTCAGCCGCTGCGAAACTAAATAGTACTTTTCTAACTCCTTAAAAAGGAACAAAAAACTCGTGAAGCGGAAAAAATAAACATAAATGTTCCCCAACGTCTTTCTATGCATATGGGGAATATGGTGCTAGTCACATTATTTTTCCTTGACTAACGTTTTTTTTTGGTGATAATATGTTCGATGTCCCCCGGGCCGTCTTTACTGACAAGAAAAATCTCTATACCCATTTTTAGAGGCTAGGTGAATCCAGAATATTGGCAGCCCCGCCCTCCTTTTACAACACCCCCCCCCCCCCCCCCCCCCCCCCCCGCCCAAAAAAAAATGCCGCAAAATTCTGGGAATTTAAGATCAGGAAGCGAGGACACCGAGGCTCCAGAGAAATGCCGGGCACTGAAACGCAGAACACGACATGGGCTGAATCGGTCGGTGACCTATAGCTGATTGTTATCAACAACATTAATGGACTAGAACTTATCAACTCCTACTATACCTCTCCGATTTGAACCTAGGAAAAAAAAAAAAAACTTGTCTGGCCATGCATAGAAGAATAGAAGAGAAAAGGTAACTCGGTACAAAAAAAAATACAGTCCCATTATCGAATTGATTTGGTCGAAAAGCGTAGGCTAAGACACGACGGAAATTACGTCCATTTACTACCTTCTTTTAATGACGAACGATTAGAAGGAATAATCGCCGGGCGAGTGAACAAAGTGTAGAAGATGTATCTTGTCCTGTTCGTCTTAAGATCTAACAATTTTTATGTGTTTTAATCTTAATTAATGACATCTCACTTTTTTTCCCCTTCTGTGGATTTTAGGTAAAGGACTTTGCCCATACTCCCCATTGAAATAACCACATTACAGAGTTTATCGTATTCTCTTACGTCTTTATGTGAGAGCTGTTAAATAAAGACTGCATGTCATAGCGCAGTTGAGTCATGGTGTATATGCCAGTCTTATTTCACCCCTGCTTGACCAAGAAGAATTAATCAACTTTTTAAAAACTACTAGTTCTCTCTATCAACACTTTGTTTTACATACTTTCATTATCAATACTCTCTTCATCTCTCATCCCTGTTTCCATCCTTATCTATCTGTCTATCTATCTATCTATCTATCTATCTATCTATCTATCTATCTATCTATCTATCTATCTATCTATCTATCTATCTATCTATCTATCTATCTATCTATCTATCTATCTATCTATCTATCTATCTATCTATCTATCTATCTATCTATCTATCTATCTATCTATCTGTCTGTCTGTCTGTCTGTCTGTCTGTCTGTCTGTCTGTCTGTCTGTCTGTCTGTCTGTCTGTCTGTCTGTCTGTCTGTCTGTCTGTCTGCCTGCCTGTCTGTCTGTCTGTCTGTCTGTCTGTCTGTCTGCCTGCCTGCCTGCCTGCCTGCCTGCCTGCCTGCCTGCCTGCCTATCTATCTATCTATCTATCTATCTATCTATCTATCTATCTATCTATCTATCTATCTATCTATCTATCTATCTATCTATCTATCTATCTATCTATCTCTTTCCATCAGCCCATCTGTCAGTCCATCTCTTCGTCCGTTCGTCGATCTGTCGGTATATCGATCAACAAACAGAAGTAGTAAAAATTGACAACCAAACAAGACAGTTCCAAATATAAAACAAGGCGTAAGAAAAGGTATCTAGAATTATTTATTTTAGGAAAAATATTATTAGATCTATAGTATAGATATAAGGAATTGTCAAAAGTCAACGGTTATTACGTTAACAATCTGCGACGTGCGTGGTGACAATCGTAATAGCAGAGACGAAGAATGAACTACAAGAAATGATAGACATAATAGCGAAAGAAAGCAACAAGAAAAGAATCAGTCTGAAAAGTAAGAAAACATAAGTAATGATCATATCAAAGATAAAATCATCACCATCATGCAATATAAACGGGACAAATCTAACGGAAGTGCAGAAGGTCAAATACTTGTGTAAAAAAAAAACATCAGACGGAAGATGCACCACATATATAAAAAGCAGAACAGCTCAGGTCTATCTGTCTTTTCTCTACATCTATATAATTCTTGTCAATTACTAAAAACTTGACTCAAGAACGATTATAGCAACAGAAGGTCTCACCTTCGTATTTGTTAATGACCTTCTATTGAGCGCCATAAATGTTGTAATACACAACTTGTATTTATAAAAAACCTGAGCTAGTAGCAGCCAAAAATACATAAAGCAGCTAAGAAATGCTAAAGATACAAGCGACTCAAAATAAACTGAAAATAAGCACAGGAAAGCACTGGGAAAGGAACAAGGGATATAAATATAACGCAAATGTCAAGATAAGTGGTAACAGGTAGCTGAAATGTATGTCGAGCATACCCGTGTTGAAGGACAGCTGCTGGAATCACAAATCTCAGTAACTGCTAAAAGTTGTAAAAGATACTGGCTGACCTCAGGATTGGTATCTGTAGCTCTCGATGTAGGAAGAAGGGCGGGAGATCTCAAGAGAATGCCAACAGACCTTTGAGAAAATGTCACCATGTTGTCTTGCATTGTCTGAATGGGTTTTGTAGGTGCAGATTTCGGTCAATCATAGATTCTCTGTATCTTATTTCCATTTCTTTATGCTGTAACGGAACACAGATCTTCTTCTGTTTATTTTCTGTTTATTTATGTTTCTTTATATTCGTCTGTCTTTTAAGATTTCTAATATTTCCACAAAACATTTATATCTTATTCGATGCACGCACACACTAATATTGGTGGCCTCGCTAGCCTAGTTGGGAATAACACCCGACTCGGGTTACCGACGTTCGGACAACCAGGTTTCGATTCCCGCTGGAAGCAGTGTGAATTGTACTCGTGGTTGGGGAAAAAAATACCCACTCGGTCGACCCAGCCGCGGGCAGAAATGGGTAACAGGTTAGTACTCTGGGAAGTGAGGAATGTCGCCTCGCATCGTGAGTTTCGATCCTTGAAGTGACACTATCCAGAAGTCTCCAAACACTTCCACTTATGGGTGGAAATTCGCGCGATAAGACGCCGATTCAAGTCTCGTACATTACTTTTACTTCACCTTTTACACACTAATATTCCATTGAGCAAAGAGAAAAGATACAAGACAGCTTAAGAAAATGGCTTGGCAGAAGGTCAACAACAGAAATGATAAATAACTGTCGAGATCGAAAGTTGTGGAGAGACATGATCATCTTCGCCAGCAGGCATGGTACTTGATGATGATGATGATGATGATGATGATGATGATTCCAATGACACAATTTCCTAGTTATTGATCAAATTCTTTCTCAATAAAAACTAAATTAATTTTTTAAAATCTAAAATCTATTCTGCTCCCACCAAGTGCAATGTTTTTTTTTTTTTTTGTTTTTTTTTTATCACAGACGTCTATAGTTTTACTGAATCCTTACGGGCTGAAAGGGAAACCCCGGAATCACTCAAAACTTGTGATGTCCTTGGTCAAAACAATCTATAAATTTTCAATGGCCATGCGCTGAAAATAAAACATAATAAACCTCCCAACTGGCATCACATTTGCCAGGAGCTATGGACGACCGACGTCTCTATACCCACAACCGCCTCTGCCCGAAAAGCTGACGTCACGTTTGTTGGAGGTTTATCTTCCTCCTACCCACTACATTTGTTGCCCAACTATTTTTATTGTTACTACTCGCTGTCATTTCTCCTATTCATTAATTTTTATCCTGCTCATAATTTCTTTGTCACAATATTCTTCATACGCATTGAAAGCAATGGTTGACCGAGTGGACTAAAACATTTTGTCTGCCACATAGGTGGACACGGGTTAGACGCTGGTAGTGCCAGAATGTTCTTTTTTTTCTCTTACGTGCGGTTTTATTTTCCCGTTTAAAGGAAATCCTTATCCATCCATCCATCAATCCATCCATCCATCCATCCATCCATCCATCCATCCATCCATCCATCCATCCATCCATCCATCCATCCATCCATCTATCTATCTATCTATCTATCTATCTATCTATCTATCTATCTATCTGTCTGTCTGTCTGTCTGTCTGTCTGTCTGTCTGTCTGTCTGCCTGCCTGCCTGCCTGCCTGCCTGCCTGCCTGCCTGCCTGCCTGCCTGCCTGCCTGCCTGCCTGCCTGTCTGCCTGCCTGCCTGCCTGTCTGTCTGTCTGTCTGTCCCTATTTATATCTCCCCCTCCCCTCCTCAGAAGACATCCACACCTAGAGATAGGTTAAATGCCATGAAGATAGTTTTTTTTTTGTTCTTCACTTATTACTTATCACGAAAAGTTGTTCTCCCCGAGTATCTCTTCCATGACTAATTTCTAACCACTCTACTCATTTCTATCACACATTCAACAAAACAGATAGAACATATATAGAGAAAAAATTTGCTCAAACTTTGACCACAAGAAGATAGAAATCATAGCACCAAATTTAGGAGACACGACAGCAACCAACAAACAGTACGTAATATAAGCATGCAGTAGCTAGCATTTACTATAGGTTTGTATCCGGTCCTTAGTAAAATGCTAATCTTTGTTTCTCTCGGTGACTAATAAAAAAAATGATAGTCCCGTTCGTCATCCGCCCTTAGAAGGACGTCAAGTGGGCTAAATAAGTTGTAATGTGATTTATTTGCCTCTTTCGGCCCACAATATTCGTCTTCAGAACAGTATTTCTGAGAACATGGTTGCGCTTCCATCCTCCAAGCCTACTCGTTTAGTCAGATTGGATAGTCTTTGTCCAGGAACACCACTGGAAGATGGAGCAGTGTCCTGATCAGCACTGTTGTTCTTCGATCGTATCGCATAGATTCAGCTTTGGGTCTCTGACAGCACTCAGCTCTGTTGTTCTCCGATTTTAACGCACACTTCAGCTTTAGGTCTCTGACAGCACACAGCGCTGTTGTTCTTCGATCTTAACGCACACAGTCAGCTTTGGGTCTCTGACAGCACAAAGCGCTGTTGTTCTCCGATCTTAACGCACACAGTTAGCTTTGGGTCTCTGACAGCACTCAGCTCTGTTGTTCTCCGATCTTAACGCACACAGTCAGCTTTGGGTCTCTGTCAGCACTCAGCTCTGTTGTTCTCCGATCTTAACGCACACAGTCAGCTTTGGGTCTCTGACAGCCCTCAGCTCTGTTGTTCTCCGATCTTAACGCACACAGTCAGGTTTTGGTCTTTGACAGCACACAGCTCTGTTGTTCTCCGATCTTAACGCATACAGTCAGCTTTGGGTCTCAGACTGCACTGAGCTCCTTTATGGACAGATGTTTTTCTGGTCTATTATATATCCTATCCCCATGCCTGTGCTCCTTTCTCCAATCCCAAATGCTGAAAATAATCATCTATATTTTATGATATAGTTGTGCTGACACAAATATTAGTTATGTCTTGTTATTAAACCTGCAATGATAAATAGCATTTTCATACCAACCTTGTGCTATGAAAGTCAAACATGGACCCTTTTAAATCACATTTAAGAAAGATCAATACATGTAAGATGCGATGCTTGAGAAAAGTAACAAACAACACAAGAAGAGATAGAAAACCAAATGAAACCATAAGAAAACCCTGCCAAGAATATATAGAGCAACAACTTAGATGGTTGGGCACCTGGTCAGAATGAATCCTTACAAATCACCATCAAGGGCGTTCTTCTCGAGAATGCATGGAAAAAGACTAAGAGGAAGACCTAGAAGAAGATGGATAGATGCAGTGATAGAGACACGTAACAACAAAGGAAAATCACTAATTCAGACAGTTCGAGCAGCTCAAGAACAACAAATGATATAAACCACGACACCTTTTCTGTATCAGCGAGAAAGAGAAAAGAAGAAGAAAGAATATTAAACCTGTAATTCAAATGTTATTTGTCATGTGTTAGTTGACAGTTTGCCTAAAGTACAATTAGATTCGCGCTAATTTAAAGATTGATTAAAGTATTCTCTCTCTCTTTCTCTCTTTCTCTCTCTCTCTCTCTCTCTCTCTCTGCGATCAAGACTCAATCAGAGTAGGGTTCCAGACTCTCACATGAAGACAGCTGTTTGTTTAAGTCTGTTAGATCCACCCTGATTGAGTATCTGTTAAAACGTTGCACTGTGTTCTGCGCCAGTGGCCCAGTACATCCAGTTTCAACCAGCATTTTATTCAGGTTTGCTTTCCTTAGCCTTTGATTGTCCCCAATCTTCCTGCAAGGCAGCAGATTGTCTTTTCTGTAGGGGGATTCTGCCCTTAGATATTCGGCTCTCCCAGGTTAACAAGCACCATCTGCCCGAGTCACTAGAGGTGACTAACACAGACACGCACACACAAAGATATGAGATGTGAGAAATATTATTAATGTATGTTATTTTTTTCGTTTCAGACGCATGGATAGAAATCAGCTCAGATCGATTCCAGATTATATTTTTGCTCCTATGATCAAATTGGAACGGCTGTAAGTACATATATGTCAATAGATGCATTTCATGCAACGTTATTTCTTTGTAAAGGCGGTGACTTTGTTCATGCAATAATTATAGGCTTGTCTAAGGCACATCGAGCTTTATTTTTATTCCTTTAGATTTCAATAGTGTAATTAAAACACTTTTAAATCTTCCTTTCTCGAATTATATATATATATATATATGGCCCTTTTCGTCTTGCCAGATGGTCTAGTGGAGGCTATTGCGTATTTTTTGTTTTTGAGGTTGTGTTTTTGTCGAACAGCTTCTCTCGTGGCTAATTCTACCAATGTTTGACAAACACACACGGCTACAGAATGAACACGTCAGACCCACTGATCCACAGGGTTTTCCATCCTTTTCCATGTGTCTTTTCTCTTCTAAGTTTTGCCTTTGCACAGTCTCAAATGATGTTATATCATCCCTTTATACGTGCTCTTCATGATGTGCGATCACTTGCCAGCTGTTCCAATCATTTTCACAGAAGGAGAAGTCATTCAGAGATGATTTACAGATATCTCTATATCGTAGTTTAGGTCTGCTGATTTGTCTTTTTCCGTGTATTAGATCATCATATAATATTTGCTTGGGGATGCATTTTTCTTCCATTCGCTGGACGTGCCCCAGCCATCTTAGCCTTCGACTTCTGAGCATCGACATGATTGTTGGAGTCTTAGCACGTTGCAAGACAGTTAAGTTTACTATATTGTCCTGCCATTTGATGTGCATTATTCTGCGGAGACATCGCATGTGGAAGACATTAATCAGTCTTTTATATATATATATATATATATATATATATATATATATATATATATATATATATATATATAATGCTGCCTTCTTTTCTCCTTTCCACTCCTTCTCCACATAAAACATAATTATCTTCATCAATTTCTCTTTTTTTTTTAATAGCCTCCTCTTATCTTCTGTTAAATACTCATCTTCTAATGGCCACTGCTCCTTTCTTTATTTCCCTTGTTTAGGCCTACTTCTTCAAATGCTTCTGCTGTTTTTTTTTCCTCTTCTTGTTCTGCGGTTTTTTTAAATTATTTTAATATTCTATTTTATTATTATTGTCAATGTTTTTTTTTTTTATAAAAGTATTTTCCTGAATTTCCACCATACCACACAATAAACGAAACAAAAAATAACTGTCGTCAATCCTAGTTTTCAATTACTAGTTAAATATATTCCCCATGACCGTTACAACCTTTAAAGTTTACAGGTACGCGTTTCGGGCACATCTGGCTGAATAGCCCTTATTATTATTATTATTATTTATCGTGTTCTTTTTGCTTCTTGTTATTTTCTTATTCATATCCTGGTTCTTCTAGTTCTTCTCATACTACGTATAATATATACATTTTTTACCCCCCCCCCCAAAAAAACACTGTTAAGGAAAACTCAAAATGTTTTATAGTTTATGCAATATATGAATGCCTTTGAAATTAACGTTAATATATTTGTATGACTATATTTGCGTTATAGTTCCATCCATTCTTCCGTAAAGGTAAAGTACGAGACTTGAACCGGCGTCTTAGCATGCGAGTTTACACCCATATGTGCCCTGCCGCCTATCTAGAAATGTTCGGAAATTTCTGGATAGTGTCGCCTCAAGCATTTATCTGGATAGTGTCGCCTCGCCATTATTTCGTCTGTCTATTTAATTATCTATCTCGCTTGATGTTAGTCTGTTTGTCTCTTTATCTGTCACTAAGATTGCCCATAGATCTGTTTTTTTTCTGTTTTCTAGGTTTATTTGGCATTCACCTATCTATACATTTGATCAATGATATCAAGCTTTCTGCCTAATAATCCCTTTAATATAGAAATTAGTTGTATAAATATTTGTACAAAGCAGACATACTATATATACATTAATTGTATAATTATGTGTATAAAGCTATCATTGCAAATCGAGCCGCAATAGTTAAGTGGTTAGTGAACTGAACTATGCAGGACAAGAGGTTCGATCCTGATTGACGGCTTCCGGGTTCACACAGCCTCCATAAATGGGTACCGGATTTTTTTTTGGAAAGGAAAGTGGCATTGGTGTAATATCGACCACATTACTTAAAAAATCAAGGTATGTAAGAAGTATTTTCACTTACATCATATTCCCTATAAGCCACTTGGCGTGACAGGGTTCTTCACTTTTTTTTTTATTCTTTGCATATAATCTCTACATTGCATTCATCTAATTTAAATAAGGTATGATAATAATATACAATGACATAGAGCTGCTTGCACAGAACAGAGACAGATGGCGAGATTTGATAAAAATATATTTTAAAGAAAACTGCTAGAACAAAAATTCAGATAGGAGAAGGTGTATTTTGGTCTACTCCCTATGGGCCGACTACGGCTCGAAAGGTCAATAGATAGATAGATAGATAGATGATAATAATAGTAACACAACTGTGTCGATAGTGCCACAATTATAAATGTTCTTGTAGTGTTAATAGCGTAACTATCCAGGATAAACGCATAAATTTCTGCTTAAACCTGGCGTAATGCTGACCACCTCATCCATAAATGTGTTGACGGTCGTCATATTATAATAATTTAATAACATCGACATAAACACTATATTCTCAACACATCCACAAATCGTGTTGAGCTCACGTTTTCTACTCGGTATACAGTATTATTGTAACTGCATGCACTTAATAGAGCTTCAGCATCCTGTCATAAAATACAAACTTCTCCCACAAGTCTTCAAACCCTCCTCGGTACAAATTCTACACTTCAGACCACACTGTAATATGAAGGTCATTGAATTATAAACAAATGCGTCTTTCATCCATCATCTATTGTAGACACTTTTATTATCACTGCTGATGTACCAACTTTGACCTATGCACGGGACTCCTTGAAGGTATTCTGGACTTC
The DNA here is from genome assembly GCA_032433765.1 of Megaustenia siamemsis. Taxonomy (NCBI): domain Eukaryota; kingdom Metazoa; phylum Mollusca; class Gastropoda; order Stylommatophora; family Ariophantidae; genus Megaustenia; species Megaustenia siamemsis. The sequence continues at coordinate 58,626,255 of JAVIAB010000051.1, forward strand.
AAAGATATTGAAATTTCTATTAATATCTAGACCATCACCAGATGGCGCCGTCCATTGAGTTTCCGGAACATCAGTTTTTGTTTTTCCAGTGAACCAAGCCTAGCCGAAGCTCAGATAACTTCTTGCCAGGTAGAGCTATTTCAATGTTTACAGTTGGCCGTTTCAATATTTGTGTGGCAGAGTATTCTGTGGAGTGCATTCCGATGGAAGGAGACATTAAGAAAAACAGATAGATAAGATATCAGGCAGCTTAAAAGAATAACACGATAGTAAGTTAATAGTTATTAGGTTAAATACAAAAATAAAAATGTTCAACTCCAATGTTAAGTCGGTCTTATTATATGGCTGTGAAACATGAAGAACAACACAATTGACAATCATGAAGATACAGACTTTCATTAATGGATGCTTACGCAGAATAAAAGGATGGAAATGGCAGGACAAAATCACTAACATAGAATTATGGAAATGTACCAGTCAAATACCAGTGGATAAGAGATACAGTGAAGATGATGGCGCTGGATAGGACACACACTGCGGAAACCAACTGAGAGTATTACACAACAGGCCCTTTTTGGAATCCCCAGTAGAAAAGACAAAGATGAAGACCAAGGAATTCTTGAGAAGACAGACAGAAGCAGAGATGAAGATGATGGGGAAGACATGGGATAATCTTAAAAGAATGGCAAGAAACAGAACGACCTGGAAAGTGTTTGTTGAAGACCTATGCTCCACAGGGAGCTGAAAGGTGGAAGAAGAAGAAATTAATAGTAGAATTAACTTAATTTTACTGTAAAGGTAGATAATTGTGCAGTGATGATCAACAACTTCTTAGTTCAGAGATCAGCTACTGCACTTAGAGGCTCAGACCTGCATGGGTCCAGAACAAGAGGTTTTCAAGAGGTTGCACGTTAGGTCTTCACTGGGTCCCCAGAGTTTGTCATGCAAGGTTGTTTCTGTAGGACATATTTGTGTTGTTTCTGTAGGACATATTTATGTTGTTTCTGTAGGACATATTTGTGTTCTGGTGGTGTTAAGAGTAATGCAATCATGTAATATAGGCTCTGGAGTTAGTCTGGATGTTCCACAGTTGTATGTTCCACAGTCGTATGTTCCACAGTCGTATGTTCCACAGTCGTATGTTCCACAGTCGCTGAGTCTTGTCTGGTGCAAGTGTAGTCTGATGCTACAACAATCACCGATGTTAGCGGGAACTGTGCTTCATGGTGAAGAAGCTGGTGATGATGATTACTATCATAGTTATTTCGTTGCTCCGAGATAGCAGGAATTTTACAAATCTGATTGTAGAATATTAGGCGTCTATCGTATTCATTCAGTTGCTATGGACACCTAACTTGTTGCGTTAGAGTATGGGATTTAACCTATCTTATTTCATTACGGGACTTGACCTAACCTGTCCTGTGACTGTGGACTTCATCTAACGTGTTAATGGTTACAGGACTTGACCTAACATGTATTATGGAACTTGACATAAAACTTGTTCCGTTATTTGACTTGACCAAACTTAGTCGTTAGTCGTCGGTTTATCCTCATCGCACTTCAAACAACTGTTCATAATAGCTCAAATCTCCTTACTCAGCAAATTCCGCAACGTGAGCTAATTTATTGTTTCGACTAACGGACATCCAAATATACATTCAATTTTTTTTAAATTTTGGGTTGACTAGAAAGTATCCGGCTTAAACTAGAACCACGTTATCAGCTGGTGGTGCATATTCCTAACGATTTTCTACAATCCGCCTTTGTAAGCTTTGTCCAAAACAACAGGAGCAAAAGAACGTGATGAATATAGACCTATTAAATGTATCACGTCACATTACAAAGAAAATGCTAAGAATTATTATGAGAAGAAATGGATAAAATATTGATAGAGAAATAGCAGACGAGCAATTTGGATTTGTTGAAGGAAAAGGAAAAACAATAAAACGTGAAACAATAAATTGGTTCACAAGTCCTCCCTCCTTCTCCTCGTAACTCTCCTGAATGTCGGCAACATCCCTCTTGTCTAACATGAAGGTCTAGAAGTCGCGCCACGGCTGCAATTTTGCGAACAGGATCAAAATCCTTACTTCGCTCTTCGTTTCGAATGTACGGTTTGGTATATACGACCGTCCATCATTATGATACAATACATACAACACTTGTCAACAATGGATGCACCAACAACGCTTGATTCACTTTAAAGACAGCAACTAGATTCACAAACACCGTAGCACCGGCGGAGAATCTTTAAGTGGAACTTTCGGTTGACTTGACACATCGACCTGCGAGTACATGAAGGAGCAAAATGTAATTGAACATTAACAAATGTAACACCGGTTATTAAAGCACTACAGCTCTCAGTGGTATAACGTAATACATGCAGCGTTTGGAGACATTAATTTCAGCTCTCTAATATAGATCGCTGCGTTAAAGTCAACCGAATGTTTTACTTTACGGAGTCACTCCGGTGCTACGGAGTTTGTGCATGTGGCAGTGGTCCTTTTTGGTGAATTGGATGGTGTGAATACCACCTTTCTCCATCGTGAAGTCGTTTGAATCTCAGAGTTACTGAAGACATGAGCAGCGAGAAAAGAACTGGCTCTCTCATATTCAAATTGTGTGATTTATTGCTGAAAAAAGAAGGTATATCTTACGGCACTTCCAATCTCTTAGGTCTATAGGCGGAAGTGTATAACTGGATAATGAAGACCGCATGCGCAATGCTGTTGCCACAAGGTGCTCGGGTCAGAGTTTTTATGTCAACCTGGTAGGATGACATTAAACATTTCACTTCAGCTACATGTTATGCTATGTAACATCCTTTTCATGTGAAGTAGACTGATAAATAAACCATTGGCTCGAACATCTGGAGCTTTTTCCTGTAACTGTTTATCTCAAGATAGACTAGATGGAGTACCAAGTCTTGTCACCAAAAAGTGTTCAAGTTCAACTATTGGCAGTTGAAAGTCGAAGAAAGTGGGCTGTATGCTGCTGCTCGGGCCAAATTTCACAAAGTAAAATTTAAAATTATATTATCTGAAGTAACAACATTAAGAATTTAGGGAACAGACAAATAATTGCAGTGATGGGATAAAAGGTGTTAGCAGGAGCAAGTAATGGAGTGTAACGCACACTTCTACAATATATGGTGACAGTTTTACAAACATGTAAAACACCACAGAATTGCAGAATTTACCACCAGAGAACATTCGCCTGTGCAACGGAGATCGTGCTCTGTGTTGAGATCTTCCTCTCGTATCAGGAGAAAAATCGGAATGTTATTGGACGTCATCGAAGTCAAATTACAATGGCTCTAACCCAGATAAATAGATTGCATCCTAATTCTTGTTACAATTGTTTGTTTGAGCTCTTCCGAGGACACAACACTTCCAACATCCATATCAACCTTTTATCACCACGCCACTGGCAGAATGGTAAATAAAGAGGTAGTATTTGTTAAGACTAGAAAACTTTAAGTTGATACAACAACTATTATGACAAAAACTAAATTAGAACTTAACCTGCGGGAGCTAGATAATGTTGTAGTGCAAATTTAATTTTCTGACTGCGGAATTAGTGACGTCACGAACTATGTTGAAAGAAATACAACTTGGATAAAAATAAAACATTGCAAGCATACCTGGACACCATGGGAGAATTATGTGTAACTTTAAACATCCATTATCATATGAGACGATGTCATGACTTTTGGGTTAATAAACACCATCAAAATATTTATGAAAATAAGTTTTTTTTTTTTTTAATTTTTTTTTTAGGAAATGAGGACACGCTGAATTGTTGAGTTCTACTTCTACTTTTCATTTCGTAAAGAAATAGCAGCACGTTGAATTGCCGAGTATTTCTTAATTTAATATTTTATTAAAATTTTGTAGCATCTTTCATTGCATATTAGTATGTTTGTAACGTGGTCTGCATCTTGTTTCTATTCATTATTGAAATAATTAAGTGTATTTGTTGATAGTAAATAGTCTACATCTCTCGATATTTATACAGCTTTGGTTGCTGAAAAGTTAGTGCACACGCTTTCTGATCAGAAGGGCGTGGTTTCAGTTCCCAGAATTGGCGGATTTTTTTTTTCTAGGATCGACAAGACCCTGGCGTAAACACAGCCTTTAAAAATGGGTACCTGAAATTTTTCTTCGATGTAAAGGCGGCTTAGCGTGATACCGGACATATCAGCTAAAATGGTGCCGTGGCCATAGATATATTGTGACACTAACACCATATTATTGCCTAGAAAAGCGTGGAGGAAAACTGAACTTTCATTTACTTATATTTACGTATGTTATAGTATTAATATGCTGCTGAGTTCTGTAGCCATTCCGCGAAGGATGGGGGGTATTCTTTTTTTAATTTGTGTATATTAAGAAAAAGAGTTCTTAAATGTTATGTGGAGCCAGTCTTAACGTATGGATGTGAATCATGGACAATAGGACAACAGACAATGAAATCACTGGAGAATGTAGAAATGTGGTTTTACAGAAGAATGTTGAGAATACCATTGACGGCTAAGAAGAGTAATGAAAACGTTCTAAAAGAGGTCAAAGCAAAAAGAGAGCTAATTTTAAGTATTTTGAAGAAAAAATCATTAGGTTTTTGGCCATGTAATGAGAAGGGAACAGCTGGAATATATTGTGACAACTGGGAACATTGAGGGACAAAGAGATAGAGTGCAACAAACAAAAAAGATTTCAGACAGCTGAAGAGAATGGCTAGGTAAAAGGTCAACAACAGAAATGATAAATAACTATCGAGATCGAGATTTGTGAAGAGACATGATCATCTACACCAGCAGGCAGCAGGCACGGTACTTGATGATGATGATGAGGATGATGAGCATGATGGTGATGATGATGATATTAGGAGGAAACGTAGCGGTTGGCAATGGATTGGCTGTAATTAGATTTCACGAACTTGACTTTTTTCAGTTGAATCATTGAATTAGGTGATTGGCACCCCTCACTTTTACACTCAATAAACACTAATAGAGTAGCAGTTATGTGGAAATAACGCGCTGGCCTGATGTATAAAGGGAACGTGGTTTTTAATGTGGAGATGACGCGCTGGCCAAAGTATAAAAGGGACGTGGTTTTTATTACAGCTGGACGCTCTTTAGTCGGCCCAGGTGATAAAAAAATGGACACCTGGCTCACAGAGTTGAGGAAGAGAAGCTATAACTTGGAACAGCATTGCCCCCCCCCCCCCTTTCCATCCTCTCCTCAAAATGGTGTGGTCTAGCAAAGCTAAAATGTAACATCCGCCGACCTTCAACATTAGAATGCCATTTTCACTCACCTTCAACATTAGAATGCCATTTTCACTCATCTTAAACATTAGAATGCCCTTTTCACTCACCTTCATCATTAGAATGCCATTTTCACTCACCTTCAACATTAGAATGCCATTTTCACTCACCTTCAACATTAGAATGCCATTTTCACTCACCTTTACAATTAAAGTCTAATATACTGTTTTTCTGGGAGTTTTGTTTTCTTCTTGGCTAGGCAAGATTCGTTCACCCCCAGACTCTAAGTTATATGGCACCGCAATTACGGCAAGGTAATATCCTCACGCGGCTGATCAATTTGACATTTTTGCTATAATCTTGGAAATGTTGCATTATTTTTGGCGTATAGACATCCGTTGTCTAGTAAGTTTCCTCATTCTTAAAATTCATATTTCTTGGAATGAGTTTCAATTCTTGACACCACACGCAAAACGTATTTTATTTTTTAAGCTAAAGCAAACATATATGCATGAAAGATATTTTAGTTAAAGTTCACAGACTGGCAAATTTGACCTTCAGGGAGTACAATAATCAATTTGTATCCACAGAAGTTTTTTTGCAAATGTTTATATATAACTTTTCCTTATCAACTTGAATGAATAATAGAAGAGGCATATGCATTTTATATCTGTAACAATATATAAACAAAGAAGGAAATAAACGAAAGTATCATTGACAAACAGGAGCCGTGATAGCTCAGTGGTTAGTGAACATGACTACAAAGGACAAGGGGTAGGGTTCGATCCCAACCGTCGGCTTCCGGGTTCACCCAGCCTTCAATGGGTACCGGATTTTTTTTCTGGGAAAGTGAAGCGGCACGGGCATAATACCGACCACATTACCCCAAAAATCATGTGCTGAAGGTCTGTAAAATTTATGGTCACTAACACCATATTCCCTATACGCCACTTGGCGTGACGGGGGTACTTTACTTTTTTTTTTTGTATCAATGACAAACTGCTGTGCCACTCTGCAATGACATTAAAATGCAATATCCACTCCTCTACGACATGATATATGTTACGGAACATCATTGTACCATCCCTTTACAAGAAGAAAGCCACTCCCTCATTATTAAGCACACCACATTTTCGATGTTTATTAGCAAGTCTAAGCCACTTGTTTCCTATCTACAATCTTTCGCTGGAGCTCAAGTACGTTTGAAAAACTGCCGATAAGCAGGCTACAGATGTTGATTTTAGGGTACGTTTGTTATAAATTACGTGAAATGGTTATTGAACCCCCTTCTATTTTAGCTTTACGTCGTTTTATATGATGAGTAATTTACAAGCGGTTGGAGTGTAGGAAGGGTAGAGATAAAGCCTGTAATAATGTGGGGAAACAAACGAACGTAAAATAAAATAATTATGTTTCAATAGAATAGCAACCTCTAATTTTGTTATGTGTGTGTTTAATATGATAATTTTTTACGCTATCTAAATAATAATAATCATCATCAAGTACCAAGTCTGCTGGCGTAGGTGATCACGTCTCTCCACAACTTTCGGTCACGACAGTTATTTATCATTTCTGTTGTTGAACTTCTGTCAAGCCACTCTCTTAAGCTGTCTGGTATCTTTTCTCTTTGCTTCCCTCTATCTCTTCGTCCCTCAATTTTCCAAATTGTTACAATATATTCCAGTTGTTCTCTTCTCATTACATGGCCAAAAAATGATGATTGTTTCTTCCTAATATTGGAAATTAGCTCTCTTTTTGCTTTGGCCTCTTCCAGAAAGTTTTCATTACTCTTCTTAGCTGTTCATGGTATTCTCAACATTTTTCTGTAAAACCACATTTCTACAGACTCCAGTGATTTTCTTGTCTGTTGTCCCATCGTCCATGATTCACATCCATATGTTAAAACTGGTTCTACATAACATTTAATAACTCTTTTTTCTTGTTTCTATTGTCACAAATACATTGCATAGTATCTTCCTCATTTTTTGGAAAGCTGCTTTTGCCTGAGCCATTCTGCATCTCACTTCAGTTGTACATCTACCATCTAAGGTTAACATTTTTCACAAGTATTAAAATTCATTTACCTGTTTTAATATTGTTCCACTTTTTATTTTGCACTGAGGGGATGTCTTTTTCCTTGTTGACATTATTATGTCTGTCTTTTTGCTATTAAGACTGAGTCCTTTATTTTTGCTTTGTTTCACTATAACATTTCTTGTAACTCATTTTCACTCTTAACGATTAAGACTGTATCATCAGCATACCTTAGATTATTTATATTATGACCTCCGATCTAAATAATAGCAACTTTAAAAAAAAAAAAGTTTGCAGAAAAAGTAAATAAAAAGCCCGTTACTCAAGCTCCTCGTGGTCAATGCACTAGACATGAGTTCATGACTCTCTAGCAACATACAAAACCATATCTTGGTTGTTTCGTTATCAGTTTTGTGTGTGTGTGTTTTTATTGTTTGTTCCTGATGAAGTCCTATTGAGCCGAAACGTTATTTAGTCTGTGTCGTCCACTTGTCACGTAAAGCTTCTTACATACCATTTTTTTATTTTTTATTTTTCCATACAAAACCATAGTTACACCCCCAGAAATGGAATAAAAACCGCAGCGAAAGAACCATCATACTGTATTACCACATTTTGTCCTTTCTATCTGTAAACTTGCTATGATTTTTTTGTTTGATCGATGTCTTCTGAGAACATAATCTATCCAACAAAAGTATCTGTCTTGCCACGTCATTTGCTGAGTGGTAAATGATTGGCTAGTATTTGTTGTGATCAGTAACCTTCAACTTGTACTTAATACAACTATTATTACCAAAACAAAACCAGAACTTAACATGAGGGATTGAGCAAGTAATTAATTGTTTTAGATATATATTTTTGACTGCAGAATTAGTAATGCGGCCAACTATGTCTTTTAGTTAGGGTCAATGATATTTTGCTCCAACACTCTTCAGTAACATCCCGTTTTTATTTTCAATAGCATAGTACATGATCTCAGTATCACCGGCGAGCGGTCGCTGCGGTCATCTCAGAATGCTGGTTACGTCACGCGAAAATAATAACTTTTTAGCCAGGTTTTGCAAGTTTTGGGAGCCGCGATAGCTCAGTGGTTAGTGAACTGGACTACAAAGGACAAGAGGTAGAGTTCAATCCCAACCGACGGCTTTCGGTTCACCCAGCCTTTAATGGGTACCGGTTGTTTTTTGTGTGAAAGTAAAGCGGCACGGGCGTAAAACCGACCACATTACCCCAAACAATCATGTGCTGAAGGTCTGTAAAATTTATGGTCACTAACACCATATTCCCTATACGCCACTTTGGACGGGGATACTTCACTTTTTTTTCTGCTTTTGCAAGTTTACTACTGTTCTACACCAGTCGGTACAATGAAAGTCAAAACTAAAGTTAGACCTGTTTCATTTGTTTGCAATAGTTAGCCGGTGAGATAACGGAGTCGTGTTTGTATAAGTTTGTCGGTGGGATAAGGGTGTCATGTTTGTATTAGTTTGTCGGTGGGATAAGGGGGTCATGTTTGTATTAGTTTGTCGGTGAGATAAGGGTGTCATGTTTGTATTAGTTTGTCGGTGGGATAAGGGTGTCATGTTTGTATTAGTTTGTCGGTGGGATAAGGGGGTCATGTTTGTATTAGTTTGTCGGTGAGATAAGGGTGTCATGTTTGTATTAGTTTGTCGGTGGGATAAGGGGGTCATGTTTGTATTAGTTTGTCGGTGGGATAAGGGGGTCATGTTTGTATTAGTTTGTCGGTGAGATAAGGGTGTCATGTTTGTATTAGTTTGTCGGTGAGATAAGGGGGTCATGTTTGTATTAGTTTGTCGGTGAGATAAGGGTGTCATGTTTGTATTAGTTTGTCGGTGAGATAAGGGTGTCATGTTTGTATTAGTTTGTCGGTGAGATAAGGGGGTCATGTTTGTATTAGTTTGTCGTGAGATAAGGGTGTCGTGTTTGTATTACTTTGTCGGTGAGGTAAGGAAGTCATGTTTGCATTAGTTTGTCGATGAGGTAAGGAAGTCATGTTTGTATTAGTTTGTCGGTGATGTAAGGAAGTCATGGTTGTATTAGTTTGTCGGTGAGGTAAGGAGTCATGTTTGTATTAGTTTGTCGGTGAGGTAAGGGAGTTATGTTTGTATTAGTTTGTCAGTGGGATAAGGGGGTCATGTTTGTATTAGTTTTCAAACGAAAGTGTCACTATCCCGACTTTGCCCTTTAACCTGAGTTGTTAAATCAAGCAGTTTTAATAACGACCTCTATCTTTGATCTAACAACCGTCCGTCACGTTATATCAGCGGTTCCCAAAACTATACACATGGGTGATCATCATCTGTCTCGTAACGTCGACGGTCGTTTAGGGCACTCTTGATTACATTTTCACACTTTTCCTTCAACCTTCACATTAAAAGCTATTTTCTATTCTTCTTTCCTTCCTCATTTGTCTTTCAGTGTTGATGGCGAATATAATTTTTGGCTGCCTTTTGCTCTTCTTTTCGCCTGTGCTGCGGTTATGTTTTCCTAGTGTTTGTAATATTCCGTCAATCCATCTTTTTCGTGGTTGGCCCTTGGGTCTTGTGTTCTCGCAACGTTTATTGAAGGCTCATTGTATTTTGTTTTGATCGTTCTACCTTGTAACATGGCCAAACCGTTTTATCTGTTGTTTCTTTATATATTATATGGCAGAGTTTATCCTTAGCTTTTTTTTCTCAGTTCTTCGTTTCTAATCTTATTTCTTAGACTGTTTCCTATCATTCGTCTAACACATTTAATCTCATTAGAGGTATTATTTTTATCTTGAATTTCAGGTCCAGGACTGGCATTGGTAGTACAAAGCTAGGATGAAGATGTGCCCGTTTTGCCTCTAGAGTTATTTATTTTGTTAACAATAGTAGTGATAGCTGTCAAATGATTTGACAAGCTCTGTTGCGTCTTGGGTCTATTTCTGCTGTTTGTGAATTGTTGTATGTCCCTTGACTTCTAGACTTCCTAGGTATTTATATTTCTTTATTTTCTATTACGTAAGTTAAATTAGTCCATTTTTTGGTGTTATCTTCCCCACGTTTTCTCTGTCTGCCTTTTCCTCTTTTGCCTGGTACGGTGTCCTGTAGAATGATCTTAACAATGCCTGTAGATCTCGTAGTGTGTCAGTACCAACCTAATTTTAATTCGTTTACCGTAGACAGCAAGTCTTGTTCCTGACCCGTGGATCATTTGCATTTTGTTGCAAATTTCCTCATTGTTGACATGGGTAATTTAAAGTTAAATGTATAGCAATTAAGACAAACGTTCAGACCTGTGTAGTTTTACCTTTCTTCCTTAACAAATGTGACTGTCAATCCGAACTTGGCATAAAATCTCCTGCCACTGGTGAGACATCATTGTTGACATTATTGGTGTTGATTGTTCTAACCGACAGTAAGTTCTAAGTTTACGCCCTGGTGTAGACGTTTAACTGTTTAATGGACACATATGTCAGGTTTTCTTACCACATCGGGCTTTTCCATGAAATGATGTTGGAGCTTTTAAGAGACACTATTAGCATTTGGAACATTTCATCTTTCCATAGTTTAGTTGTTTGCCATTCATTCATCGTCTATACAGAGAAGTTTATAATCTTCAAGCTTGTGCCCTGAATAACAATTCCGTCGTTGGTCTTTTTCAATAGCACGCTGTCAAACCATCCAACATTGTTTTGTTCCTTTCTCTACAAATATATTTCCTATTTTTATTTTTTTTCTTGTTGTTACTAAATATTCCAACCACCTTAATTTGCATTTTAAAAAAGTAAAAAAAAAAAATAAATAAATAAAATGCCCCCGTCACGCCAAGTGGCGTATAAGGAATATGGTGTTAAAAAAAAAAAAAGTAAAGTACCCCCCGTCACGCCAAGTGGCGTATAGGGAAATATGGTGTTAGTGACCCTATATTTTACAGACCTTCAGCACATGATTTTTGGGGTAATGTGGTCGGTATTACGCCCGTGCTGCTTTTACTTTCCCAGAAAAAATCCGGTACCCATTTAAGGCTGGGTGAACCCGGAGCCGTCGGTTGGGATCGAACCCTACCCCTTGTCCGTAGTAGTCCAGTTCACTAACCACTGAGCTATCGCGGCTCCTACTAATTTTTAGGGAATTAGTAAAACCCAGGTGTCCTCGCCAGGATTACGAACCCCGGCTGTTGCCGTGGTAAGCCAACCGCCTATCGATTGCGCTAACCGGACACGAATATGGTGTTAGTGACCATAAATTTTAGACCTTCAGCACATGATTTTTGGGGTAATGTGGTCGATATTACGCCCGTGCCGCTTTACTTTCCCAGAAAAAAATTCGGTACCCATTAAAGGCGGAGCGAACCTGGAAGCCGTCAGTTGGGATCGAACCCTACCTCTTGTCCTTTGTAGTCCAGTTCACTAACCACTGACCAATCGCAGCTCCCTCTTCATTTGCATAATTTATGTAAAATATCAATAAAGCAATTTACACTTTTTAAAAGAGAACTTTTAAAACTAAAAATGTCATAATTTGTGTACTTTTAATTACATAATCAACGACAGCATGTCTTATAAGTGCGAATGTCGTTAGCCTCATTTCAAGTAATCAGGAATTTGACCAAAGATACGATAAGGATGTGTTCTACGTCGTTAGAGCGCGCAAAATAGACAGCAAGTGAAAACACAAGCAAAATGGCAGAAGGTAACACGTAAGGCACTCATTGGACAGTGGTCAAGATAATTGGAGTGGTCACAGTTATGCTTTTAATAAGGTCAAATGAGGAAGGAAAGAAGAAGAGTGTAATCTGTATGTAATTGCTCTCTACAGAAGTGACATTCAGTATACACGGGAGTTGTTAATTTTTGGACGCGATAACTTGCGTGTTATGTTTCAGAAATAAAAATGAAAACGAACCCCGTCTTGCCCAGATCATGGGGCATAGGGATTATGTTGTGACTAGTGGCATTTTTGTTTACTGTCTGGTTGTTTTGGTGATGTGGCCTGCACTACGCCAATACCTTTCTTCTTTCTAAACAAATCTCCGTTAACCATTTATGACCGGGTGATCTTAGTAGCCGGTTGTCGTTGGACTTGATCTCTCGTCCTCAGTAGAACAGTTCACAAATTACTGCTCTAGCGAGTTAAACAACTGTCAAGCAGACTTTATTTTATGTTTGTACATTAATTTCTCCTCTTAGGCAAGTGTATGTTCCACAACACCCGCCTCTCCTCAGATTCGTCCTTCACACTCTCGGTTTTTCATTTCCTCCCCTTTCCTCTGATCACGTGGCTTGCCTCTTCCCTTACCCTCTCTCTTTCACATCTGACCTATAGCTTTATACAGATCGGAGCCTCAGCTTAGATCTCGGGCTAAGTATTTGTAATTCTTTATCTCCCTGTAATATCGCCCTAGTTACTCTAGAACATGTACTTTAGTTTATCTCCATTTCGCTGTCCGTTTCTGAGTTCGTGCTTTCTGAAGAAGGCCACAGATAGGCTGAAACGGCATGATTTTGTTTCGTACCTCTTGTGTAATGCTGTCACCAGACTTTGTAGGAGCGTACATCCCACCACTTGCTCCATGTTCTCCAAGAGACGGTGTTAACTTGTAAAGAAACAACGCGAAGAAAATTGACAAGAAGGTGCTAGATGTCGAAAGACAGAGAGAGAGAGAGAGAGAGAGAGAGAGAGAGAGAGATGACAAAAGAGTTCCGATGATGTATTTCAAAGCACTTCACTTTCTCTTCAAAAAGGACGCCAAATTAGCGAAATTGTGGTTTGCTATGGTTGACTTCTTCTTTATCAGTCATCAGCTATTGCTATGTATTTAGACTAGTTTGTGTCACAAACTAGACGGTGCGCATGAGGTCTTCACCGGTTTTCCATAGTTTGTCATGCAGGGTTGTTTCTGTGGGTCATATTTGTGTTCTTAGGGTATTGATAGTGCTGTCGTCCTGTAGGACATGCACTGGAGCTTTTCTGGATGCTCCTTATGTTGTAAAGTCAGTGAGTACTATCTTGTGTAAGGTGATCTGCGTCCACAATTGCCTGATCTATGTCTGAATATCGTGGTCTGCTAATGTCTGCTGAGTTTGTTTAAGTTGTCCTATTCTAATTCTTTTTCTCCATGTAACTCCTTCCCATCTAAACAAAAGAATAGATGTGGCAAAAAGTAATTTTAATGTCATGAAAAATATACTAACATCAAAACAAATAATATCAGGGATAAAACTAAGAATAGCAAAATGTTACATCTTCTCAATATTCCTGTGTGGTGCAGAAACATGGACATTAGACAAGAAAACAGAACAGAAATTGAAGCCTTTGAAATGTGGATTTATAGAAGAATAGGTACAATTGGATGGAAAGAAAAGAAAACAAACGATGAAGTTTTAAAACAAATAAAAATGAAACGAGAACTACTAAACACAATTAGAACAAGACAAATGAAATTTTGGGGGCATGTTAAAAGACACAACAGCCTAATAAATGTAATATTGGAAGGGAAAATACACGGTAAAAGAGGCAGGGGCAGACCAAGACTAACATGGACGAGTAACATCAAAAGATGGACAAGTCAAACTATGACAATCTGCACCATCAAAGCAAGAGACAGAGTGGAATGGCGCTCCATGGCAGCCAACCTTCGATGCGGAGACGGCACTCAATGATGATGATGTTTCAGGATTATCTTTATTTCTGTGAAGCTCTGGGGCTGGTTGGACTGTTGAAGTCTCCCATCTGTTTTTGCGAGTTTGTTTTCCTTCTCGTTTCTAGGGATGCCACACTGTGATGGTATCCACAGCAGGACTGGTTCTGTCTTTTCTGATAGCGAGCATATGTCGTTCTTTATTTCTTGAATGAGTCAATCTTGTTTTGCTCATGACTTCCAACTTCGGTACGACACTTTTGGTTATATCACCCCCATCAGGTGCCATGTTGTCTGGCGTAGACGATCATCTCTCCCCATATATTTCGGTCTTTCATGTCATAATTTTAGTCGGTGATCTTTTATAAAGCCATTTGGATGAGCTGTCAATTCAATATTTGTTTATCTTGGTCTTTTATCTCAGCTCCTCTTTGTATTCATTACGTTCATTGTTACAGCATTCTCAATGTCTTCTTTTCCAGACATGGCCAATAAATGTAGATTCTATTTTTTCTTATGATTCTGATGATATTTATGATTTCTCCAGCTCCTTTTGTACATTCCTCATTGTTAATCTTTGCTATTCATGCAATTCCTAGCGTTTTTCTAATAAACCACATCTCAGCTGCCTCTAATGTTCTTTGTGTTATTACAAGATATGTTTAAATCCAAACTGGCATGGTCAGGTTAGTCTTTTTCCAAGACCAACGGCAGGAGGGGAATTTAGATCATGATCAAATCGGTTGACGTCACTGGTGACGCAAGCAGTTAGCAATGAGCGACTTCCAGCCTGTTTAATGTCCCTCTCGTTTAGTCCTCTCTCTCTCTTTCTCTCTCTCTCTCTCTCTCTCTCTCTCTCTCTGATAGAACCATTAGCACTTTTCTCAGACAACGTCCATTAGCATTACAATCTCTTTCCCAATAACACAGGAAGGTCTCTGCACGAAGCACGAACTCCATAGCATCGATAAAGACCCATCTAGGAACATCAGAAAACCCGAATTAATAATTATAACTAATGGTCAGATTTTTATTTGGTTGGCAGCGACGTAAAAACTAAATTCGTATATTTTCAACTGGGAAATTCTTTTAGTCGTCATTCTCCGATAGTGCTAGTTGCTTGACCTGGCTGACTTTGAAATAACAATAAAAGGAGTCATTGAAAAAAAAGAAACTCCTTTAGAATGTGAGCGAGCAGGAGACAGATAATAATAAATAAATGTTGTCGTGGAGCTTCCGAGGACATAGATCAGCGAAGTATTTCAGGTGAAGAGGTATGTTTACAACACTCGGGGGAAAACAAAATAATCAACAGCAGACAAAATAAACAAGAACAATAGATGGTCCGAAGCAGGATCGAACACGTTCCTCTTCTGATTGATGTCAGATTACACAAACGCTGCTCATGAACTGCATAGTTTTTTTTTTTCCATTTTCTCCCTTGAGTTCTCTAGTTCTTAGGAATTTCTGGTCTCGATTATGTTCACCTTTATCTTCGCGTGGAGTCGTCGCTCTTGTGGAACTTGCTTCAGTCTCTATGTCTGTCCAAAAATGGACAGTTAATTATTAATGTCATGTACACAGCTTCATTTTGGCACCACTGGTCCACTCAACACTTCGCTTCCAACGAGAAACTAGGATTTTACTGGCCAAAGGAAAAAACCTCACAGCGGAAATTAGATATATAAGAATACACAGAATATGAGAAGGTGTTTAGGAATAACACAGAATATGAGAAGGTGTTTAGGAATAACACAGAATATGAGAAGGTGTTTAGGAATAACACAGAATATTATAAGGTGTATACGAATAAAACATAATATTAGAAGGTGTATAGAAATAACACAGATTAAGAGAAAGTGTATAGGAAAAAAAAGAATATGAGAAGGTGTATAAGAGTAATAATACATAAATATTATTATATGGGGAACTTCCGAGGCGATAATAGGGAATAATAGAACAAAGAAGTATGTGTTAGCACTCGGAAAAATTGACAGACAAACAACAATAGAAAAAAACGAAGAACGAAGATCCCACTTCGGACCATATGTTGTTCTTCGTTTTTTTCTATTGTTGTTTGTCTGTCAATTTTTCCGAGTGCTAACACATACTTCTTTGTTCTATTATTCCCTGTATAAGAGTAACACTGAAAATGAAAAGGTGTATAGGAATAACACAGAATAGAGAAGGTGTATAGGAATAACACAGAATAGAGAAGTTGTATAGGAACAACACAGAATAGAGAAGGTGTATAGGAACAACACAGAATATGAGAAGAAGAGGTTGAATCAGAAATGATGATATGAGGAATAGAACTGTGATAACACCAGTCATCATCTTGTGTCTCCAAGGCATCGAAAGTCGACGATAGGGATCGTCATTTCACTGTCTCTTACTTTGATGGTGCTCCCTGTCATTTATTTCTTCTGTCCGTCTTTTCATGCTATCAGTCAGATTTAGTCATGAATGCTTCTTACCTTGTTTACGTTTTCCACCCAAGAACGTTCATTACGGTTTTGTGTAACATAAACATTTTAAAAATGTCGACAGTTGTGCTGGATCACACTAAGGAACAGCAGGTCAAATGGACTGAACGCGTAACACGATCACCACTAGACAGCTTCCTTTGGAGAGCTTTACCACTCAATATCAAAACGAAGATGGGAAAAGGTAGATCTAAAGAACCATGAACTAATGATAGAAGTGGGCATTACGATGAGCACCACCCAGGATACACACACTACAAAGCACTGGCCTTACCACTCGAATATTTCCTCAAAACTCAAATCTACTAAATGAGGAGTAAAGGAATGAAGTATCCAGCTCCATTAATTATTCATCTTATCTATAAATGTCCACGTTTTATAGAGACATCAAATATTTGTATTCTTGATTTTTCTTTCTGATGCCCACAAACTACGCATAAACTATTTATACTCCTATCAGAAGACGAAGGTATAAATGCCCTCCACTAGACTCGGACCAGATGTAACACAGGTCAGAAAGACCAGCCCAAAGTTGGTATCTCTTTGAGACTGGTATGTAGATCGTAAATCTTATTGGCAATAAACAGAGGCCCAAAGGGATGTGAATAGTTACCATAACCATTAGTTTCCGACTAAAATACAGGAAATGAAGATGAGCTCCCTCTACTTCCCTTGTGTGGAGAGTGTTTTGTCTTTATTCTATCTACTGACAACATGGTTTTGTTACTTTCCTCGTACAGAAAGAGTGATTTTTATTAGACACGACTTCGACTTTTGCTCAGTATTCGCCTGACGAACACTCTCTTTATCGACCACAATTAAAAGGACGTTAATTGAGAGCAGTTATGTCGTGTCATGCCTTACTCTTTAAAGGAAGCTGCGTCATCTGCGCCTTTCACACAACTCGCATGACAAATTTTCACCAAGGATTGATTTCCAATGTACGACCTTGTCCTGCTTGGAGTTTGTGAATAAAAGGGTTATTGTTTTCTAGGAAGATCTTAGTCAAGATTTATTCTAAGAAGGTTTGACTGATGTTACGTATATTGCGCAGTTACCAATTGTACAGGACGAGCAACAACAACAAAAACAGCAACTCAACCACTCCCAGTGAGAAGGAAATTAAGAAGCACAACCTAACTACCAGAATCGAGACGAATTAACGTTCAGACATTCATTCAATGTCCTTCAAGCCCCTTGTGGTCAATGAATCGTCACTTTCTGGATTGTTTTCCATTTGTATCCTTCAACCAACAGCCAATGTCTTTGTGAGAGTTTTCATGCTTTGTATTCTTCATATTTACCTGGACCTTTCCCTGTTTCCTTTGTCTGCCCTGTGGGTCCCATGACAAATCATATATCGCCATGATAGCGTTATGTAATCTTATTGTACGTCCAATCCATCTACATTTTATAATCTATTGTCCATATATATATATATATATATATATATATATATATATATATATATATATACAGGGTGTTTTTATAGTTGCAGTGCAGTGAATTTCTACTCTAGGAAGAAAAACGTCACCAGAAATGCGGTTAACTAATGCGTCACACAAATTGTAAAATAAATGGTATTATTCAAATATACTTGACTGCTATCGGCGAGCTTATAATGGGTAATGTTGGTATTAACACAATAAAGTTGTGCCTAAAGCATATGTTGAAAATGTCCACCACGGGCCTCAAGACATGTCGTGATTTGTCTTTCCATATTTGCGAAAAACTTCAGAATAATGTCTGGTGATATTTGTTTAATCTTGTCTACTATTTCAGTCTTTAGGTCATTAATTGTCTGCGGGTTATTTTCATAAACTTTCCCCTTCAATGCCCCCCACAGATAATAATCTGGGGGTGTTAGATCTGGTGAACGAGCAGGCCAGATTCCACGTGAAATAATGCGATTTGCAAATATGCTTTCTAAATAATTGAGTGTTGTTGTGGCTGTGTGTGCTGTTGCCCCATCCTGCTGAAACCAGGATTCCATAATTTCCCGTTCTGTAAGGTGTGCTATGAACAGTTCCAGAATTAAAGTACGGTAACGTTCTGCATTTATTGTTTCATTAAAAAATATAGGTCCTATTATCCGCATACGACTTATAGCGCACCACACTCCGACTTTTTGATCGTAAAGCGGCACTTGATGAAATTCATGGGGGTTTTCACTGCTCCACAGCCGATTGTTCTGACTGTTCACATAACCGGATATATGAAACCAGGCCTCATCAGTGAAAAAAGTGACGTCAAGGATGGCAGCGCCATGTTCATAAATAAAATTCTGAAACCACATGCAGTAGTTTAAACGGGATTCATAATCTCTTTCTTGGAGTTGAGACACTTCAGTTAATTTGTATGGACGATAGTGTAGTTCACTTCTTAAAACCTTGTGAACAGAACTCTTAGATATTTGCACCTGTTGAGACAAGTGGTTTAAAGATGCATTTGGACTCATTGTAATTCTGTCTTGGAATTCCATAATTTGGTCTTGTGAAATTGAAGGTCTTCCAGATCGGTATGCATCTACCACACTACCGGTTTCACGAAACTTTTTGATCAATTTTGTAACAGAATTTCGGTGAGGGACTTGTGAGTCTGGAAATTTCCTCACGAATTGTCTAATGACCTCATCCGTATATTTACCGCAATTACGAAAGACATGCTCAACCAGAAATACCCTGTTTTCAATCGTCAACACCATTTCCTTCAAGCAATGAGACAGTGAAAGTAGCGTAGTGCCCGTCCTTTACGTAAATAAATCCTTAAAGGAAGCAGCGGTTTGTTCATAGATGTGGTTTACAAAATTGTGGTACGTAGATCATGATTACGTCATTTATTGAATATTAGAAATATTCACTGCACTGCGACTTTACGAACACCCTGTATATATATATATATATATATATATATATATATATTTATATATATATATATATATATATATATATATATATATATATATGCATACGTCATAACCACGAGTAGTATGACGATGGAGATGATGGCAGTGACTAGGGTATTCAACTGGTTAGAGTCACAAGACTACACGCAAGGCTGTATACTGAGTGATTCGATGAGCATGATAAAAAAAGTGGAGTCGGGCTCTGTACACATGCAATGGTTAGAGTCATTGCAGAAGTCAAAAATGCGTAAGGTCACCTTTGTCTATGTCCCTGGACATGCGGGAGTATGGGGAAATGAAAGAGCGGACAGGTTGGCTAGCTGCGCTGTCGTTGAGGACGGACAACCAATGGATCGGCGAGCATCATCAATGCACTCCGAGATGTAGGAAGAACACACTTCGACAAACACAGATCCACGTCACTCCTTCGGATGATGGAAATGGGAGTTAAGATGGGCACAGCTAGAAACGAGAAACTTAGAGGGCGTGTAATAAGACTTATCAACCAACACAGAACTGGAGTCGTCAGTCGCTGGACACTGCGAGACTTGCTGAGGAGGGATCTGAGCACCTAAGAACGTGTTCGGAGTGCAATGATAAAAAAAAAGCAAAGTACCCCCGTCACGCCAAGTGGCGTATAGGGAATATGGTGTTAGTGACTATAAATTTTACAGACCTTCGGCACATGATTTTTAGGGTAATGTGATCTGTATTACGCCCGTGCCGCTTTACTTTCCCGGAAAAAAAATCCGGTACCCATTAAAGGCTGGGTGAACCCGGAAGCCGTCGGTTGGGATCAAACCCTACTCGTTGTCCTTTGTAGTCCAGTTCACTAACCACTGAGTTATCGCGGCTCCCGGAGTGCAATGATGATGACTCGTAAATAACTCAATAACTTTTGTATTGTCATTTCCAAGATATTTTCAAGTTTGTATCTTTTCATACCGGGTTAAAGGCGTCTGACTACATCAGAACTGAAAGAAATCGGTAACTCATAGTTGACTGCTTGCGCTAGGGATCGGTAAACCAGCACCTTCTCCGCCTTTCCGCAATGCTCCTGGAAACAGACAACATGGCCACATTAGTAGGGATCGAATGAGAAAAGAACCAAAAACGCCATTCTGAATTCGTATGTTTTAGACCGATAGGCGCAAATATTAGTTCTACAAAACACAACACAATATATCTACGCCCACTCAGCACTCTTTTAAGGGCGGATAACAAGGACCGTTGTACATTCCTTTAAGGGTCGTCGGGTAATCGTGAGGAAAAAAAAAGGCCTTGTCAATCCATCTGATGTTCAGAACTTTCCTCCGTCAATGACTTATCAATGTCTATACTCTTTTGTTAACCTCAGATTGTAGATGTACAACATAGGTGAGATGCAGAATGGCTCAGGCAAAAGCAGCTTTCCAAAAAATGAGGAAGATACTGTGCATCCTTTTTGACAATAGAAACAAGAAAAAGAGTTCTGAAATGTTATGTAGAGCCAGTCTTAACATATGGATGTGAATCATGGACAATAGGACAACAGACAAGGAAATCACTGAGGTCTGTAGAAATTTGGTTTTACAGAAGAATGTTGAGAATACCATGGACAGCTAAGAAGAGTAATGAAAAAGTTCTGAGAGAGGTCAAAGCAAAAAGAGAGCTAATTTTAAATATTTGGAAGAAACAATCATTAGGTTTTTGGCCATGTAATGAGAAGGGAACAGCTGGAATATATTGTAACAACTGGAAAAATTGAGGGACGAAGAGATAGAGGGAAGCAAAGAGAAAAGATACCAGACAGCTTAAGATAATGGTTTGGCAGAAGGTCAACAACGGAAATGATAATTAACTGTCGAGATCTAAAGTTGTGGAGAGATATGATCACCTACGCCAGCAGGCACGGTACTTGATGATGATGATGATGATGATGATGATGATGATTATGATGATGATGATGATGATGATAATAATAATACACTTGCCGTTTGGTTATACTGCTGCTGACCCATGTCACTGGCCAGATATGACTGGAAGTTGCTCTCCCAGTATTTAATTCGATACTCACCTCAGACAAATATAAGAATAGATAAAGCAGCAGATAACATCCATGGTTGATGATCATGGAGCGCTTCTTCGCTCTACTTCTTGTCTTGATTATATAAGTTAATGATGGTTTTTACAGTCCACCTCTTGATATTACCAGTCCACTTTTTGTCTTTGTTTACTTATGCCTTATTTAACCTGCATTTTCTGTTCCTAGAATGACTTTCAGTAAGTTATTATATTATTTTAGATTGACACAGTTTATAACAAACAAACAACAACAACAACAACAAACAGACAGCAAATGCTGTAACAGACAAACATGCACAGGTCACTGACATCAGAGCAACACTACTTCCCCAAAGACCTGACAAATGGAACACCTTGTACGGAACTACAAGGAAACTCAGAAATACCAACGTATATCATTACATGGCATTGGGCCTAAGGGCGTCAGCGCACAGGCTCCTGGATCCATAATAACATCAATAACCTGCAGACATTCATAAAAGCAAACCCTAATACTTACAAAAAAATGAGAACAACGAAAATGGGGGAATGACAAAGCTGGCATTATTTAGAACGATAAACAAATATTATTTCACAATCACAACGAAAAAAAGATGCTATATTAAGGGGGGGGGGGGGGGGGGGGGGAAACCAATACATCTTTATCTGATAGCATTTCGGGGGCCGTGCCGTGAGGTTTAAAAATGTTAGCAAAAAAGAGTGAAGAAAAGGCTGCTTCTGAATACTGAAAATACAGGCCTCGTGTCTAATGCTGTCGCGACTTAGTGTGAGGATTTTTTTTTTTCATTCATTGACAGAAAAAAAAATGATCATGATAAGAATCGAAACAAAGTATTCCAGGCTGATAAACAATTTGTTTAATTCGATAATCCACACGCGCCAAGACATTACGAGACAACATTGTGTTACAAGCGGCTTTAATGAAGAGTTATTGAAATAACTGACGTAGGTGGGTGTGATATTTTCATGCAAGAAAAACGAGATGCCGGAAATTGCTAGTGAATGTAAGCTCTTCTTCTTTGTATGCACTTCTTCTTCAACTACTACAACTACCACTACTGCTACTTCTACTGCTACTACTACTACTACTACTACTACTCCTACTACTCCTACTACTACTACAACTACCACTTTTACTACCACCGCTACTACTATTGCTCCTACCACCATCACAACTACTATTATTACTATTGTTTCTGCTATTTCTACTACTATTATTTCTACTACTATTACAACTACTAGTATGACTACTACTACTAAGTCTACCACCACCACTACTAATACCACTGCTGCTACTTTTGCGTTTACTCACATGTTCTCAGACAACACTAGTGACATTGACAAAGTGCGTGAATCGCTTCAGGTAGCCGATTTGTTCTTGAAGCGCTGCCGTCCTGAGACCATATTCGCCCTTTCTCTCCACTAGACATATATTGTCTTACAGACAGAGAGTATGTAAGCATCTTTTTAACTAGCATAAACAGACAAATGATACGCTAGCTTAGGGACGCCATATTTACACAAGTTGATTACATACAGCGCGCGCAATATGATACTAATTTGGCTAATTTATGTTTATAACTGCCTTTAGTTCACGATATACGCCAGACATATTTACAACAATATCGTATCCTTGACCTCTTGTCATTTGAAAGCAAATATCAATACTGTCTGGTTTTAGTTTACTCATTATCTTGTCAGTTGTACTAGTTCTGCTTTATTTTGTTCATGATTGGATTTTGATTATAAACAATGAATGTGGTGTGATTTGAAGAAGGAAAGTAAACCAGTGATGTGTTTCGAGGGATTTGATGGAGGCCGAGTGCCCTTTGTAAACCAGTGATGTGTTTCGAAGGATCTGATGGAGGCCGAGTGCCCTTTGTAAACCAGTCATGTGTTTCGAGGGATTTGATGGAGGCCGAGTGCCATTTGTAAACCAGTGATGTGTTTCGAGGGATTTGATGGAGGCCGAGTGCCCTTTGTAAACCAGTGATGTGTTTCGAGGGATTTTATGGAGGCCGAGTGCCGTTTGTAAACCAGTCATGTGTTTCGAGGGATTTGATGGAGGCCGAGTGCCATTTGTAAACCAGTGATGTGTTTCGAGGGATTTGATGGAGGCCGAGTGCCCTTTGTAAACCAGTGATGTGTTTCGAGGGATTTCATGGAGGCCGAGTGCCGTTTGTAAACCAGTGATGTGTTTCGAGGGATTTGATGGAGGCCGAATGCACTTTGTAAACCAGTGATGTGTTTCGAGGGATTTGACGAGAGCCGAGTGCCGTTTGTAAACCAGTGATGTGTTTCGAGGGATTTGATGGAGGCCGAGTGCCCTTTGTAAACCAGTCATGTGTTTCGAGGGATTTGATGGAGGCCGAGTGCCCTTTGTAAACCAGTGATGTGTTTCGAGGGATTTGTTGGAGGCCGAATGCACTTTGTAAACCAGTGATGTGGTTCGAGGGATTT
Organism: Megaustenia siamemsis; assembly: GCA_032433765.1. Classification (NCBI taxonomy): domain Eukaryota; kingdom Metazoa; phylum Mollusca; class Gastropoda; order Stylommatophora; family Ariophantidae; genus Megaustenia; species Megaustenia siamemsis. The sequence continues at coordinate 58,650,103 of JAVIAB010000051.1, forward strand.
GACGAGAGCCGAGTGCCCTTTGTAAACCAGTGATGTGTTTCGAGGGATTTGATGGAGGCCGAATGCACTTTGTAAACCAGTGATGTGTTTCGAGGGATTTAATGGAGGTAGAGTGCCCTTTGTAAACCAGTGATGTGTTTCGAGGGATTTGATGAGAGCCGAGTGCCCTTTGTAAACCAGTCATGTGTTTCGAGGGATTTGATGGAGGCCGAGTGCCTTTAGTAAACCAGTGATGTGTTTCGAGGGATTTGATGGAGGCCGAATGCACTTTGTAAACCAGTGATGTGTTTCGAGGGATTTAATGGAGGTAGAGTGCCCTTTGTAAACCAGTGATGTGTTCCGATGGGATTTGATGAGAGCCGAGTGCTCTTTGTAAACCAGTGATGTGTTCCGATGGGATTTGATGAGAGCCGAGTGCCGTTTGTAAACCAGTGATGTGTTCCGAGGGATTTGGTGAGAGCCGAGTGCCGTTTGTAAACCAGTGATGTGTTCCGAGGGATTTGGTGAGAGCCGAGTGCCGTTTGTAAACCAGTGATGTGTTCCGATGGGATTTGATGAGAGCCGAGTGCCGTTTGTAAACCAGTGATGTGTTCCGATGGGATTTGATGAGAGCCGAGTGCCGTTTGTAAACCAGTGATGTGTTCCGAGGGATTTCATGGAAGGCCGAGTGCCCTTTGTAAACCAGCTGGTTCCAAATATCCAGAAAGTCGAGGATGTTTCTTTACGTGGGTGAAACTATTAAAGTTGATCTGATACTGATTGTCGATGTAAGCCATTATCTAAGACCCAAGAAGGCGGTGTGGCAACTACAACCTATTTCTTGAATTTTCTAGTTGTCATGGAGACGTTACACATTGTCCACACTGGCGGTATTGCAATTAAAGATTTTTTTTTTTCAAGGACAGACCTCGCAGCTAAGATGATCCCTTCCACTTTAGCCGGTCTGTATTTGGCGCAAAATGTTAACACGGAGACCGACTGAAAAGTGATCTTGATCAGCTGTGGACTGATTTGACTCCGTCTTCTAGAAGTGAAATAAAACTAAAAATCACGTATGAGCTGCGCTAGAGGTGCGGTGATTTCCCCCAAGCCTAATATAAGCCACATTCACCATACACAATTGTTTGTCACTGATACTGTTGTTGATTTCCTCATTGCCTCGTTTCCTTTTCTGGAAGGTAAATTCTTAAATGTTATGTAGAGCCAGCCTTAACATTTGGATGTGAATCGTGGACAATAGGATAACAGACAAGAAAATCACTGGAGTCTGTAGAAATGTGGTTTTACAGAAGAATGTTGAGAATACCATGGACAGCTAAGAAGAGTAATGGGAACGTTCTGATAGAGGCCAAAGCAAAAAGAGAGCTAATTTCCAATATTAGGAAGAAGAAACAATCATCGTTTTTTGGCCATGTAATGAGAAGAGAACAGCTGGAATATATTGTAACAACTGGAAAAATTGAGGGACGAGGAGATAGAGGGAAGCAAAGAGAAAAGATACCAGACAGTTTAAAAGAGTGGCTTGGCAGAAGGTCAACAACAGAAATGATAAATAAATGTCGTGATCGAAAGTTGTGGAGAGACATAATCACCTACGCCAGCAGGCACGGTACTTGATAATGACGATTATGATGATGATGATGACGATGATGATGATGATGATGATGATGATGATGATGATGATGATAATGATGATGATGATGATGGAAGATAAATTGCACGAGCTTCTATTATACCTTTAAAGTGATTAGAGGAAAATGTTTCTTAACATTTAAAAACGTGTGTGCTTACCAACTGGATATTGCATACCCCTAAACTCTTAGACTTACCAACTGGATATTGCATCCCCCAAAGCTCTTAGACTTACCAACTGGATATTGCATCCCCCAAAGCTCTTAGACTTACCAACTGGATATTGCATCCCCAAAGCTCTTAGACTTACCAACTGGATATTGCATCCCCAAAACTCTTAGACTTACCAACTGGATATTGCATCCCCCAAAGCTCGTAGACTTACCAACTGGATATTGCATCCCCCAAAACTCTTAGACTTACCAACTGGATATTGCATCCCCAAAGCTCTTAGACTTACCAACTGGATATTGCATCCCCCAAAGCTCTTAGACTTACCAACTGGATATTGCATCCCCCAAAACTCTTAGACTTACCAACTGGATATTGCATCCCCCAAAGCTCTTAGACTTACCAACTGGATATTGCATCCCCCAAAGCTCTTAGACTTACCAACTGGATATTGCATCCCCCAAAGCTCTTAGACTTACCAACTGGATATTTCATCCCCAAAACTCTTAGACTTACCAACTGGATTTTACATCCCCCAAAACTCTTAGACTTACCAACTGGATATTACATCCCCCAAAACTCTTAGACTTACCAACTGGATATTACATCCCCCAAAACTCTTAGACTTACCAACTGGATATTACATCCCCCAAAACTCTTAGACTTACCAATCTTTGATATTTTTGTTAAATTATTGTACTTAAGTATCGTTCATAAATAATTATTGACTTTTCTATCAATCTATTGATCTTTCGTGCCGTGGCCGGCCCATAGGGCATAGACCCATATACTCTTCCTTTTTATTTTTAAATTTTCTTTCCAGCAGTCTCAATCCTTGCAAAGATCTTTTATCATATCTCTTTGAGGAGTAAAGGCATAATTTTTGTGTTGTTCTTTGTTGTTCCAGCTGAAGGCCTACTTGGCCGAAAAGACGACTTTTGTTTTGTTAATTACCACGTAAAGCTGTTACCATACAACTTTTTTCCTTCTTTTTTTTTTTAAATTGTAATCTCATTGATGGAGCCGATTCTTGCTGATTTTGCCTCTCTGATCAATGCTCTTCACAGTGTCTCTCTGGGTCAGCCTCTTTTATTGACTGTTGCTAATATTTTATGTTTTGTGTGTAGTGCCACAAATTGAAACCACTTCCATAAAATATCAATTGTACGAATGAGGGGAATGTACTCTAGACTCAGAACATCATCATCCATTAACAAAGTAAAATGTCCAGGATAAGAACTAAAATGTTACTTTGGTATGTAAACAAACAGCCGTGCTACCTTCAACTTGAGAGACCCCACAAATATATATTGCCTTAGACAGTCGTGACAGAGATCCGAGAGTTACCATAAATATATACTGCCTTAGACAGTAGTGGTAGAGATCCAAGAGTTACCATAAATATATACTGCCTTAGACAGTAGTGGTAGAGATCCAAGAGTTACCATAAATATATACTGCCTTAGACAGTAGTGGTAGAGATCCAAGAGTTACCATAAATATATACTACCTTAGACAGTAGTGGTAGAGATCCAAGAGTTACCATAAATATATACTACCTTAGACAGTAGTGGTAGAGATCCGAGAGTTACCATAAATATATACTGTCTTAGACAGTAGTGGTAGAAATCCGAGAGTTACCATAAATATATCCTGCCTTAGACAGTAGTGGTAGAGATCCGAGAGTTACCATAAATATATACTGTCTTAGACAGTAGTGGTAGAAATCCAAGAGTTACCGTAAATATATCCTGCCTTAGACAGTAGTGGTAGAGATCCGAGAGTTACCATAAATATATCCTGCCTTATACCGTCGTGGTAGAGATCCGAGATACATCATAAATATATCCTGCCTTATAAAGTCGTGGTATAGATCCGAGAGACATCATAAATATATCCTGCCTTATAAAGTCGTGGTAGAGATCCGAGATACATCATAAATATATCCTGCCTTATAAAGTCGTGGTATAGATCCGAGAGACATCATAAATATATCCTGCCTTATAAAGTCGTGGTAGAGATCCGAGATACATCATAAATATATCCTGCCTTATAAAGTCGTGGTATAGATCCGAGAGACATCATAAATATATCCTGCCTTAGACAGTCGTAGTAGAGATTTCGTGGAGTTTTACAAATCCATCGCATCCTTTCTACCTGAAATACACAAACATGGTTCTCATAGCCATTTTTAGATTGATACCCTGCTATACATGGGCCGAGGGTCCGGACATGCTGACTGTTTGGTTCAACATTCTTTAACTGACGAAGTGATTAGGATTAGAGGAGAAGCAAACTGGGTAGGCAAAAAATGAAGTCGAATGAATGGTGGGCAAGAATCGTAGAGAGTTGCAGTTTACAATAAACCCTGATGCGAGCAAAAATGTGCAACCTTAATGCCCCTTAAAAGACAAACGAGGAATAAAAAGTAATCGTGGACAAACATAGATCAAGGGGAAAATATAGATATAGAATATGATATCAATAATAGAGAGAATTTGAACATTCACCTAAAACTATCACCAATAAGAAAGAGCATTTGTACAATTACCTGAAGTTAACATCAATAAGAAACAACGCATGTACATTCATTAAGTTAACATGAATAGGAAAGACAAGTTACATATTCACATGAAGTTAACAGCAATATATAATGTTCTTTGTTAACCTACAGCGTCAAGAGAAACGAGCATTGTTGACAGAGCTCTGCAGTTTGCTCCATACACGATCAAATGTCTTGTCTGTCGTTTCATATTTCACCAATACATTTTTCGAAACTGCATTATACCTCTTAATCACTAAATACAACTGTTTTTAACCTTAAATTTATCTAAATTATTCGTTTCAACATTTTGATCTTCGTCAAAGTCCTACTTTCTCATAGATCAAGGGTGTTCGTTTTCAAATTTATTCAAGCATTTGTTGTTTTTGTTTCTTGTATTGTAGATTATAGTAACCCCCTATCTGTCTCAACGCTTTCACTTTCTGGAGTGGCTTCTTAGATGTGTGGTTGAGATACTGAATTCTTTGAAATCAGATATGTTGACTCGTCAAAGATAACGTAATAATCACAGCAAAAGGCATTAGTAATGATAATTAAAATTTAGTTGATTATTAGCATTCAAGGTTGTGTTATATTTATATTTCCTGGGGGGAGCTGGTTGGTCTCGAGGCTAGACGGGTTCAAATCCTGCACTGGTTGGGATTTTTTTTCTTCTATGATTTCTCTCTGCGGCAACCACCCTTGGTCTCAGCAGCGAGGCCCGGCTTGAAACGTCAATTACTCATCGACGGAAAAAAAAATATGAGTACCTCCGAAGTCGGAGTTATCTGCCTGTGCGGCGAGGGACCCCTGTGCACACGACTGCCAGGGAAAAAGGGATTAACACGCACAATTTAGTTCCTAGTCTCTAGGGACTTCGTCAGAGGTAAAAGCTGCCGAACGAAAAAAAAAAATATATATATATTTCCTCGTATGCTTTACAACGTCAGAGGAAGCTCTGTGGTTTGTTTCGTGTACAGAATGATATGTCTAGCGACTGATATTTTGTTAACTCGCGTATTCTTTTCTCACCTTCCTCTATGGGGGGTGTCTGAGTTGTATTCATTTCCGCAAAAAAAAACATCCATCATTTCAGATTTGATTGTATATTATTATTATTATAATCAGTTTCAACCGTCAACATCAAATGGTGATTCACATTAAAGGCGTATCATTATAGACATTACATTTGATAGAATACATTATTGTTTTAAAATACTAGTGTATTATTCACTTGTCCCGTAACCGTTTGGTCGGGTTGGGGGAAATCATCTTTGAGGGATGAAGTATGCAGTAAACAAACTTACGAAGTATGTCCTAGTCTCTCTCTTTTCTTTGCCACCGCATGACACAGATTTAATTAGCTTGACATTAGTTGAACATTTTCTCGAATAATAAATAGATGTTGTTTCTATGTTACCTGGTCAGTTTTCAGCCGGAAGCGTCAGGATCGAACCGCTGTAAATTTAACGGGATTTTAACTTCTAGAATATTTGGTTTCAAGCACATGAAAACTAAATTTATCTTCAATTTATATCCTCATGTTGTATTTGTTGTATTTGTTGTTGTTGTTGTTGCTGTTGTTGCTGTTGTTGTTATTGTTGGTGATGACAAAGATAACACAAATGCAAGTGCATAAACGTTTTAGGGTCTGATCATCGTCATTGAGTATCGTCTTCGTATCTATAGTTGGTTACCATGAAGCGCCATTCCACTCCGTCTCTTGCTTTGTTAGTGCAGGTTGTCATAGGCTGACTTGTCCATCTTTAATGTCACTCATCCATGTCAGTCTTGATTTACCTCTTTTACCTTGTATTTTCCCTTCCAAGATTACTTTTAGTAGGCTGCTGTGTCTTTTAACATGTCTCTAATCGAATTTGTCTTGTTTGAATTGTGTTTAGTAGTTCTCTTTTCATTTTTAGTTGTTTTAAGATTTCATCGTTTGCTTTTCTTTCTTTCCATCCTATTCTTCAATAAATCCACATTTCAAAGGCTTCAATTTTCTGTTCTGTTTTTTTTTTTGGTCTAATGTCCATGTTTCTGCACCATACAGGAATATTGAGAAGATATAACATTATTAAGGGTCCTGATATATTACGATTTTGTTGTTTAATGAGATGGGATACAAGTTTGTAATTGTGGTAATTTTTTAGTTTCAGAAATAAGCTCTGGTTATTAGTGTACTCTTCTACGTCTGCTATAACGAAACACACGAGTTTCCTCGACAGTTGTTATGTTTTATTTGGAGAAGTTGTGAAAATACACGTTGGTCACAACACCTAATGTTCCTTTTAGCGCCATTTAAACGGACCGGGCCGAATATTTTGTTTAATACAGAAAATATATGATACTCTTCATACCAGTCAAGTTGTGACGTTTCATGAGTGTCCTAACATGCTCGCCTGATATTTTATCAACGACAAGTGAATGCGACTACGGTGTCTAGAGAATAGAATCGATGCTGTCTACAAAACTGTAAAGCGAATCATTGTTTGGCCTCTTAAGGTCGATACAATCTTGGTCTGTGCTCGTCCTGTCGTAATTGTCGATTTGAAGTAGTAGCGCGTTGACTTGGCGACAAAATGGTGGGGACTCAGTACTCATCAGACACATACACACAAGGCGACTATCTGAAAGAAATAAAGAACAATTGACGTTGCTTACTCAGCTACTGAAGATATCAAAAAGCGACAAAATATACTCTTTCACGCCGCCTGCGTCGAACCACTTCTCCCTTCTCTTCAACTCTGACTACTTCGGTGAAGTATTTCACTTCTCTACAACATTGAACATCATTTAACGTTATCTAATCGATTGCAACCCTTTAATTATGGCTTTATTTTCCATGGTTATGTTTTTCAGAGGGTGTTTGTTTTTAGCAACCCGTTTCATGTGTACCGTGGTGTTTTTGCTCATTTTTTTCCTTTTTGTTTTCATTCCCACACTGATATTTCCAATCTTTTATTTGCTGCCTTCATTCTTACTTTTCTGTATTTTTTTTTTTTTTTTGCGTTCGCCAGCTTACACCTCTGGCGAAGTCCCTAACGACTAGGAACTGAATTGTGCTTGTTATCAGTTTTTCCTTGGCAGTCGTGTGTCTTCAGATGCACCACAGAATTAAAAAGTATAATAGCTCAGGCCAAAATAGAATTTCAGAAAAGGAAAAACTTTTTTATGCAACAAATCTATGTCAATAGAAGGGAGAAAGAGAATTCATTAGTGCTACATAGAGCCAATTCTGACCTATAAAAGCGAATCACGGACAGTAAACAAACAAATAAAAAGACGATTAGAGGCCACAGAGATGGGATTTCTCAGAAGAATGTTGAAAATTCCCTGGACAAGCTGTATAATAAAAAGACCAATGAGGAAATTCTCAAAGAGGCCAACACAAAAAGGAGCTCCTAAGAAACATCAGAAAGAAACAATTAACATTTTTCGAACACATCATGAGAAGAGGAAAGTTGGAATACTTGGTTACAACAGGCAAAATGCAGGAAAATAAATATCACGGACGACAAAGAGAGAAAGTACTAGATAGCTTGGTGTCATGCCACTTAAAACAGTCAACAGAATTAGTGCGATGCATGTGACTCGAAGGTTGTGGAAAGACATGATCGCCTTCACCAATCGTTATGGCATATGATGATGATGCTGATCATTTATCCTGACACCAATATTACAGTGGATTTATTACAGATGTTATTCTGAGGTCGTGTTACAATCCCAAATATCAATGTGTACCGAGTATCAATGTTGTCCACTTCGTGTTGTGTTTCTCTGGCTGTGATGTAAGGCAGAATACCTCTCCTTTACTTAATATTGATGTTACAGACTTGGATAAACAGTCGTAGACAGCAATATAAATGCATTGACAGTAACACCATGACAACTCTATGTAATATTTCTATAGTGATGCTCCACTGTCCATTTCTTCAACAGGTCTACTTGCCTGTAATATCGTAGGCCAAAATTTACAAAGACCAGCAATGGCAAATCACACCATACTCATACACTCCATAGTGAAACATTTAACTCGACAACTGCTGATCAGTTGTCTCTAACTGTCTATCTCTAACAGAACCCTAAGTCCTTTAAAACTATCCAGGATGGACCCAATCTTCGAAATTATTATATGTCTAATTAAAACCCCCTTCGTCTAAGTTGTTGACTGATCTTTCTACTTCATTTCTAGCTATCCACCATTCACTATCCTGGTGGAAGTCATTCTCGAGATGTTATTCGTCTCGTCAACGCAATTCCTGATCTAACCCTACGTCTTGTCTGCTCGGGGTACTGACGAAAACTGACTAGTCATACTCTCTAGATTGGTTCATTGACTTGTGTCATGTAACTATAGCCTAATTACACTATCCCAAGATGTCCTTCAAACTGACCACTGCTTACCGTAGCTGATTTACTTAATTTCTCCCGGTCATTAACTCTACTGACTCTGTTCTCTTAGTATATTATTTAACCCTCTCAAATCCAAGATCTCTTACATGGTCTTATCCTTCATGCTATTTTTTCATGCGTCTAACACATTGCATTTCGGTAGTGGTTATTTTTCTAACTGTTCTTAAGTCTAGAGTCTAGGAGTGGTATTTGTAACGCAAAATTGGGATGAAGATTGTGTTGTAGAGTGCGAATTTGTTATTCCCTTTTTTAAATAGTGTTGATAGTTATCTGATGATTTGACAAGTTGCGTTGCATACTGAATCTATTTCTACTGCTTATGAATTGTCGTTTATCACAAGACAGTGAAGTCATAAACGCCGTCATAAACTCGTTAGCTACAGATTCCAGATTGTTGATTTCAATTGTTATCCCTATGGCTTGTTGGTCATTTTATTGATGACGAACGCGTCTTACTTGTATTGAGGTTAAAGATAAACAGTTCGATGTAATTTATACTAATCATAATATATTTAATATATTTCGTTCATAATTGAATGAATTCATGTCTAGAAAAGAAAGAAGAGAATGACTGTGCAACTAGAAATCTCATTTATATTCAAAATAAGAAAGTGGGTCAATTTTATGAGAAGGAATATCAAGAGGATAACAAGGTCAATGCTCAGGCGAGAAGCAAAGGGAATGAGTAAAAAGTGTACATCAAGAGATACAACGAGGATCATCGATAAGAGAGGTAACTACAGTCAGGCAGCGACTCCTTCATTGAGATTGAAAAGCTTGAAAAGAACAGTAGCTTTTAAGACAAGACACACTGAGAGTCTTGTGTGACGTTTGATGGTAGCTGAAGAAGGATGTTGCTGGTGGTGGTACGTCTGATGTCGCTGCAGACTAATGATGAATAGAATAATTTAAAAGATTTCCTTGGTTTCTTGCAAGCAAAGCTGTGTCGATGGTATCTCTCAGTTCTGGAATCACGAAGTCTGCAATGCTGATAGGATTGTACTGATCATGTTGCGAATCTTCTCCCATGTTTCTCCTATTATTTTCTTCATCTCATTGTTACCGCGTTAATTTGGAGGGGAAGAGGGGTTAGAAATTTGTGTCACTTGTTTTATGGCAAAGCCTCGGTATCTTCGCTTTTCTGTATTATACTTTAGCGTGAACAGATTTACTAAACAATTTTTTTCCCACTTCAGCGGCCATTTTAGCCTATTATTTTACCACTTTTAACTACCAATGAGTCTTTAACGTGTGCGACTATACATGGGATCTCCTGTTTTTCGCTGTTATCTCAGAAGGCTAGACATCAGATTTCACTTCTCAGAGACCAGTGGAGGGTAATGCCACGTGAAGCCACAGATTCGAAGTGAAAAATTACCACCTCCTGTGACGTGACTCGAACCAAGGACCTTCCAGTCCAGAGGTTTACGACTTATCTCTAGACAACCCAGTCTCCATGCTCATGTATTTAGTCTAGCATGGAAGAAAACACGACGCAGACACATCATACACTTTTATCTGTTGATCCTTTCAGATTGTTCTCCTTTTATTATTACGGCTGCATGCTGGTTGTGGGTTAACTACAACGATCTGATAACGCAGGGGCAGAAATCCAATGCCTGTTATTATTTCTTATAGTGTGTCATGTTAAACGTTGTGAGAAGCTGTGGCGTCATTTACGAAATAGGTTTGAAAGTATGCATATAAACACAGACAGACAGAGAGATAGATAGACAAACAGAGAGACAGACAGACGGACGGACGGACGGGTGGATGGATGGATGGATAGATGGACGGACGGATGGATGGATGGATGGATGGATGGATGGATGGATGGATGGATGGATGGATGGATGGATGGATGGATGGATGGATGGATGGATGGATGGATGGATGGATGGATGGATGGATGGATTGACGGACGGACGGATGGATGGATAGATGGACGGACGGATGGATGGATGGATGGATGGATGGATGGATGGATGGATGGATGGATGGATGGATGGATGGATGGATGGATTGACGGACGGACGGACGGACGGACGGATGGTTGGTTGGATGAGTGGGTGTATGGGTGGGTTGGTGGAATGATGGATGAGTTTATATCTTTGTTATTATCATTCATGCGCTATTATATCATAACTGTCATTTGCTTTTGCCCATTTGTCTTTGCCTGGCTAACCTTTTTTTTAACTCTGCTGAACTCTGCGAGCCAAGTTCCATTTAAACAGCTGGGCCATCTACAACATATTTGCTCAGGAAGAAAGCCAACGTGTTGATGACATCATCATCATCAAGTACCCGGCATGCTGGCGTAGGTGATCATGTCTCTCCACAACTTTCGATCTCGACAGTTATTTATCATTTCCGTTGTTGACCTTCTGCCAACCCATTATCTTAAGCTGTCTGGTATCTTTTATCTTTGCTTCCCTCTATCTCTTCGTCCCTCATTGTTTCCAGTTGTTACAATACATTCCAGCTGTTCCCTTCTCATTCGCTTAGCTGTCCATGGTATTCTCAACATTCTTCTGTAAAACTACATTTCTACAGACTCCAGTGATTTTCTTGTCTGTTGTCCTATTGTCCATGATTCACATCCATATGTTAAGACTGACGCTACATAACATTTAGAATTCTTTTTCTTGTTTCTATTGTCAAAAATGGATTGCATAGTATCTTCCTAATTTTTCGGAAAGCTGCTTTTGCCTGAGCCATTCTGCATCTCACCATTGTTGTATATCTTCCGTCAGAGGTTAAAAAGTTCCCAAATATTTAAATTCATTTACCTGTTTTAATATTGTTCCACTTGTCTTTATTTTGCACTGAGGTGATGTCTTTTTCTTTGTTGTTACCTTTACTTCTGTCTTTTTGCTGTTAAGGCTGAGTCCTTTATTTTTTCTTTCTTTCAGTATAATGTCTAACATTTCTTGTAACACATTTTCACTCTTAGCGATAAAGACTGTATCATCAGCATACCTTAGATTATTTATATTATGACCTCCAATTGTTATTCCAGGCATGCTCCTTATGGATCTTAAATAATCTCACTATATATATTAAACAAATCTGGTGACAACACACAACCTTGCAAATATTGTAGCTTGTCGTAAACTAGCGACATGACGCATCTATGCTCTGGTGAACCCCAGGAAGCTAACAAGTCAGATCCATGGTCAACTCAACAGAAAGAGGGATTATAGTCTTCGTCTTACTAGATAGTTTATTTTATTCTTCTTGAGTTCGCTGAAGTGTGAACCTCCAAAGTTTTATTTTCAATGAACTTGTCTGACTTTAACAGTTCATGTAAGGGGCTGTACAGTTTAGCGTAAGTTCTTTTTTTGCCCAGTATATGTCTCTCACAGTACTGTACTGGCTGCAGTCTTGTATGTGTGATTCAGTATGTGGTACTTGTCCACATGTTTGTGTTTACAATCTTGAACTTTGTTTACATTTGGTTTAGCCGGTGGTTGTATCCTGTTCCTATTTTGGAAAATAATGACCTGTTCCTTCCGATCAAGTAGGTAGCAACCATCGGTGTTTGGTGCTTCTCGCCATTTTTACCGTACTGACCTAACTAGACTGTGTTTCCCAACTTTCAGTCAATCACGAATCTTTTTGTAACAGACACACAACCAGTGACCTCCATTTTATAACAGCAAATTAAACTGCGAAACATTCTATAACAACCAAGAAATCAACCACCACCTTTAACTCTTTCAGTACGGTAGGTTTTATCAATTTATCGGTAGTGATTTCAGAGGCAACATTTTTCATGTTTTTAAATATTAATCTACGTGTTTATATTTATCTTCAACTTAACATATTACATATGAATTTTTAGATAATAAAGAAGGAATTATATTTCACCAATACCAAAATGATACAAAACCTATAAAAGGAATGTGCTTTGATGACAGTTTACACTAATCAAATTGAGAGTGACGCACTGTGCGGCTAAACGTACGCAAAGAGTTATTAACAACCAAATAACCTGCTACCTCTTTGAAAACAACCACATTACATGGCTCAATATGATAGCATCTAATTAACATACAACTCCTTTTTACAAATTCATATTTTAAGAATATTTAACATTTTTAAGTTGAATACAAATTATTTATAATGTATCTTTTATAATATTAGAAGGAGAAGAGCATAAAAAGAACAAAATATATAGACCCCCATTCAGCATTAATTACAAAAAATTGAGAGAATTAATAAAGCAATATTTTAAGATATATATATACATATATAGTATCGAGCCTGCTGGCGTAGGTGATCATGTCTCTCCATAACTTTCGATCTGGACAGTTATTTATCATTTCTGTTGTTGACCTTCTGCCAAGCCATTCTCTTAAGCTGTCTGGTATCTTTTCTCTTTGCCTCCTTCTATCTCTTCGTCCCTCAATTTGTCCAGTTCTTACAATATATTCCAGTTGTTCTCTTCTCATTACATGGCCAATAAATTATATATATATATATATATATATATATATATATATATATATATATATATATATATATATATATATATATATATATACGCTATATACGCATTATATATTTTTACAGAAGAATGTTGAGAGTACCGTGGACAGATAAGAAGAGTAATGTAAACGTTCTGAATGAGGCCAAAGAGAAAGGAGAGCTAATTTCCAAAATTAGCAAGAAAGAATGATCATTTTTGGCCATGTTCCTTCCTAAGAAGGGAACAGCTGGAATATATTGTAACAAAGTTGGAAAATCGAGGGACAAAGAGATAGAAGGAAGCAAAGAGAAAAGATACCCGACAGCTCATGAAAATGGCTTGACAGAAGGTCAACAACAGAAATGATAAAGAACTGTCAAGATCAAAAGTTGTGGGGAGACATGATCACCTACGCCAGCAGGCATGGTACTTGATGGTGATATATATATATATATATATATATATATAAGAAATTATAATATAATAAAAAGTGTTACCATATATTTCGTGTCGCATATTGAGCCTGTAAAAAGAGACAAAGACATCTCCACATAACAAGGTTCATCCTAACTATTGTTTCGTTGTACCTCACCTGACATTTTGAGCCCACAAGAGCTTGTCTCATGTGTGTCACAAACGTGCTTGCCGGGCTAAGAACATGAATGAATTTGTAACTGATTACAACACAGCTCCATCGGATTTGCTGGAGTTAAGACGTTTTATTCTTGAGCTTTAGAAATCGGTTCTGTCCGGAAGATGTCGACAAAGCAACACAGGGGGGCAGGATTAATTTTTGTGGTCGGCCCATTTCAAAAGCGGAAGTATGTTTTCGTTGTTTCACATTTGAATTTCAATCAACTTTTCTCAAAATATATGTTTATACATGACATATTATGGGTGCAGCACGATTATTCGGACGTTTGGGGAATGAATTTAAAATAATAAAAAGACAAACGTAACAAATTCCGTATCAAATGATTAGAAAAAAAATATTAAGAAGATAAAGACTAATGGGGAAAAAATCCAACAAATTAGAAGAACAGTGTAAAAAATGAAAGCAAAGCAGAAAGAAGAAGTAAGTAAAAAAAAGCGTTTAAAAAAGGATAAAGTTAAGAAGATTAAGAAAGGAGTTAAAATAAGAACGAAGTAGAGGGGATGAAAAACGATGAGATAGAAGACGAAGAATAGATTAATAAAAGAAACCCAAAAAAGCAGGATGTAGAATGAAAGAGTGAAAGGGATAATCATCATTGAGTGCCGTCTCCGCAACGAAGGTTGGCTACCATGGAGCGCCATTCTTCTCTATCTCTTGCTTTGATGGTGCAGGTTGTCATCGGTTGATTTGTCCATCTTTTGATGTTACTCGTCCATGTTAATCTTGGTCTGCCTCTGCCTCTTTTACCTTGTATTTTCCCTCCAGGATTACTTTCAGTAGGCTGTTGTGCTTTTAACATGGCCTAAGAATCGCATTTGTCTTGTTCTAATTGTGTTGAGAAGAGAAAGAAAGAGATAAAGAAGAAGATAATAATGAAAACATATAAAATACTATTTCCTACACACTACGGAAATAAACTTACAAGTACACTTGATTTTTCTTAATGAATCCTTTCTGAGGAATGTGGGATTTGGGTGTGGTGTGTCCCACGCCACAAGAAGTAAGAGAAATAATGGCGCCATCTAGGGAACTTTGTCTCGATTGTTTGGTGTATATCATCTTGGTCAGGGCAAGTGTACCACAAGTAGGTTCAGGTAACTCCGTGTTCCAAAGCGGTGTTTGATGGACAACCATCGATTCAAACATAAAGGCCCAACCGTAAAGTGTTGAGCGTTTAACCGGGGGGACTTTTCTATATTTTATGTTCCATGGTCTTTAGTTACTGGAGACACATACAAATAAATGAACATTATTATAGAGGGAAGCTTCCTAGGCGATAGATCAACGAATCATTTCAGGGGAAGAGGTTTGT
Source organism: Megaustenia siamemsis (assembly GCA_032433765.1). Lineage (NCBI taxonomy): Eukaryota > Metazoa > Mollusca > Gastropoda > Stylommatophora > Ariophantidae > Megaustenia > Megaustenia siamemsis. Next base: position 58,665,302 of record JAVIAB010000051.1, read on the forward strand.
TTACAACACTCGGAAAAAATTACAAAAAATTCAACAGCAAAAAAAAAAAAAAAAAAAAAAAAAAAAAGAACAATAGACAACCCGAAGCAGGATCGAACCTGTACTCCTCGACACAGCGCTTTGCCACGAGAAACAAACTCTAAAGCACACAGCCAGCTAAGCTATATAGCTACGTTTTTCTGTTGCAAGGCGCTGAGTCGAGGATTACGGGTTCGATTCCACTTCGGGCTGTCTATTGTTCTTTGTTTATTTTTCTCTTTTGTTGATTATTTGTGATTTTTTTCCGAATGTTGTAAACATACCCTGAAATGATTCGTCCTTAGTTACTGCCTGCAGGAGCGTCAGTAAAGCAATGAAACGCCTTGGCGTGGTGTTAAAGTGTTGGGTTAAATCCCAAAATTGTATCGTCTTTTCTGTCCACCTAAAAAATAATTGCTACATTACTCATCAAGTTGGAGGAGGTAATGACAGTGAAGAAAAGTATGAACTCTCTTTCCTCCACGTGCCGTGGCTTTGTACATTATTTATGTTACAGAACATCCTTCACATTTATCACCTGCAACCGGCAGGTTGTAATCAGGTAGTTAACCAAACGCGGATATCAGATGAACCATGTACAAGTGAAATAAAGGTGTTGTTATTAGGAAACCATTCATTTGCATGAAATGTTTTATCGAAATCGAATGTGGCGAATTCTTATCTCTGCATTAAACGACATCATATGTCCAGTTCTGTACCCTAGATGCAAGCAAGAACAATAAGAAAAATAAACTCTGCTGAGATGAAATGTGTTAGACGAATGACAGGAAACAGCCTGAAAGATAAGATCAGAGATGGAAACCTGAGAGAAAATCGCTAGGAATAACCCCCGCCATAGAATATATAAAGATGGAACAGATAAAATGGTTTGACCACGTGACAAGCCAGTGAGATCAAAACACAACACAACTTCAATAAACGTTGCCAGAACACGAGACCAAAGCGCCGACCACGACAAAGATGGATTGACGGAATGTTAAAAACACCAGGGAAACAACAGCAGCAGAGGTAACCAGCAGAGCAAAAGACCGCAAATTATATCGTCCCTAGACGCTGAAAGACAAATGAGGAAGGAAAGAAAAGAAGAATATCACTGTTAAAAAGTTAAATAAGAAGAGTGAAAGTTGCAAAAAATAAGGAAAGAATGAAGGACAGAAGAAAGGAAGGAAAGAAGGAAGAGAAAGAAAGAAAGAAAGAGAAAGAAAGAAAGAAAGAAAGAAAGAAAGAAAGAAAGAAAGAAAGAAAGAAGAAAGAAAGAAAGAAAGAAAGAAAGAAAGAAAGAAAGAAAGAAGGGGAGTAAGAGAGAAAGAAAGAAAGAATATTTTAATTACCAGAATTCAAATACATTGCGAGCAAGCTACAATGACATTCACACACACGACACACAAACACAGGGAGGTCTACAGTTGTCATCAGGGTACAGCAAGCACATTAAACATTTGGCTAGAATTAATGGCATTTCAACTCGACACTACCTTGAACACTCTCTGACATGGCTTGTCGGTTGTCCAACTCTACTGTAATGTGTGCCGGGCTCGCACAAAGTAAGTAAAACACATTTCAAACGTAACAGTCGACTTCAAATGGAAAAGATCTACTATTACTGTCAGGTGGCTAATTTTTTACAGCCTTACAATACGACTTGCCTTTGAGCTGTAAGTCTATCTACCTAGTCTTCTAAATAATCCTGTACTTAAGTATTTAGAGCATCAACTTAGAACATGCCAGATGGCCTTTCACACCAACTCCTTTTGGCTTCGTATATGCAAATAGGTACCACACTTGCCTCAATTCATAGCTGCGTATCAGCTGCGTTAAATGTTATTTTAAAGTATCATTGATTTTTGTCCTAGAGAGTTGCCAACTTTTAGATAAAATCTCCTGACTTTAATACATTCTTCCCATTTTAGAAATCTGTATTTCGTGAAAATGATTCTTATTTGGGACACTACAAAGAAATTTACATTTCTAGCTTCATGAATGTTAGTATTAGTCAGGGTTGTCTTCAGTCTGAAATTCGAGCGGATAGACTTTCAGAACTTTAACGGACGCCAGCCACAATAAATAGCTAGATAGAGGTAAACAAAGGGAAACTATGCTGGATAGTTTTGACTGCGCAGCGCGGGAAAAGATCGGCGATGGAACTGTTATTCAGCGCTCAAAATCGAAAGTTGTTATTGTTGTTGTTGTTGTTATTGTTGTTGTTGTTGCGTTCGCTAGCTTTCAACTCTGACGAAGTCCCTAGAGACTAGGAACTGAATTTTGCGTGTTAATCCATTTTTCCCTGGCAGCCGTGTGCACCGTTCTTCGCCGCACAGGCAGATAACCCCGACTTCGGAGGTACTTATATTTATTTCCGTCGATGAGTAACTGACGTTTCAAGCCGGGTCTCGCTGCTGAGACCAGGGGTGGTTGATAAATAAAAATCCCAACTGGTGTAGCCGAGATTTCAACCTACAACCTCTCTGTCCCGAGGCCGGCGTCTTGCCTCGAGACCAACAAGTCCCACATGGACTGGGAATATGAGGAAACTGCAACAAGGAACACTTTTCATGCATAGCCTGCAACGGTTCCTGCCGCCTGTCCACCATATACCAGAAGTTCACGTCCTCCCGAAAGTGATGATCGTCATATTTCTTTAAAAATGTATAGCGCTTGTTGATGTTAGACCATCGTTGTTGACTCCAATTCCGAACATATAAATACACAGTTAGTTGTCAGATCATCCCCGTCGCACATCAAACAACAGACCGTAAGATTAGCGTAAGGCCGATCTAGGGATTTACGATGGGCCATTACGATGACGTAGCACACATAGCAATTTCGCAAGCACAGCAATGACGCGCCCTTTAGATTCTTGATTACTCTAGTGAATGCAGCCTACACCGAACAAAACACAGTGCAAATTCCCTAAAAGGATAAAACTGCGGCTGACGAAGCATTTCACATTAATAAGTAACATGTAAATAACTTGCGTCAAGGAATTCGAACAGCGGTCATGAACAGCACCAATGTGAAGTAAAGCGTAGATCAAGTCTAGACGTTGGAAGGTCTCATTCACAACACTTGATTTGTCAAAAAGGGACTTTTGTCGGCCTACGACCTCGCTTTAGCGGCGCAGATGTAATAAGTATATCATCATTTTGACTTTAACGCAGAAAAGTGCAACGAAGAACCAAAATTAATCAGACCCGGATGCACTTTCTGCAGCGATCGAGTGGACGTGGACTAGATCCGCCATCTTGGAGACGGAAGTCGAAAGTTATTGAAGAATGTAATATCCGGTTCCCTTCCTCGTGCACTTAGAATGAGTGAATGTCACAGCAAGGATGACTGAACGTCGGGATTTCACCGGACATATTCTGCTTTTTAGGTGTGTGTTTGGTGTCTGTCCATACATTTATCTTATTATACAAAGTATCGGAAATTAGCATGTCCTACTTTTATGTGGAAAGTCCTAGTATTGCAGTTAAAATGCCCTGCTATTTCTGATAAAATATCGTGTTTGTGTGTGTGTGTGTGTGTGTGTGTGTGCGTGCGTGCGTGCGTGCGTGTGTGTGTATCGCCTAGTGTTCTCGCAGAGTTCATTGAAGACTCGTTGTTGTGGTTGTATTTTAATATTCCTATCTTATCACATGACCAAACCATTTTGTCTAATGTTTCTTTCTGCATTCAATAGCGAAAAGTATTCATAACTTGTTACCCAGTTCATCATTTTTGATCGTATCTCTCATGTTGTTTCCTGTCATTGGACTAACACATTTAATCTGGGTAGTGGTTATTTTTTTATTTTTTTTTGAGTTTAGAATCCAAGCAGGTTGGCGCAAAGTTGGGGTAAAAATTGTATTGTAGAGTGCCCGTTTTGCCTCTAGTGTAACATAATTGTATTGTATAGTGCCCGTTTTGCCTCTAGTGTAACATAATTGTATTCTATAGTGCCCGTTTTGCCTCTAGTGTAAATAATTGTATTCTATAGTGCCCGTTTTGCTTCTAGTGTAACATAATTGTATTGTATAGTGCCCGTTTTGCCTCTAGTGTAACATAATTGTATTGTATAGTGCCCGTTTTGCCTCTAGTGTAACATAATTGTATTGTATAGTGCCCGTTTTGCCTCTAGTGTAACATAATTGTATTGTATAGTGCCCGTTTTGCCTCTAGTGTAACATAATTGTATTGTATAGTGCCCGTTTTGCCTCTAGTGTAACATAATTGTATTGTATAGTGCCCGTTTTGCCTCTAGTGTAACATAGTTGTATTGTATAGTGCTCGTTTTGCCTCTAGTGTAACATAATTGTATTGTATAGTGCCCGTTTTGCCTCTAGTGTAACATAATTGTATTGTATAGTGCTCGTTTTGCCTCTAGTGTAACATAATTGTATTGTATAGTGCTCGTTTTGCCTCTAGTGTAACATAATTGTATTGTATAGTGTTCGTTTTGCCTCTAGTGTAACATAATTGTATTGTATAGTGCTCGTTTTGCCTCTAGTGTAACATAATTGTATTGTATAGTGCTCGTTTTGCCTCTAGTGTAACATAATTGTATTGTATAGTGCTCGTTTTGCCTCTAGTGTAACATAATTGTATTCTATAGTGCTCGTTTTGCCTCTAGTGTAACATAATTGTATTCTATAGTGCCCGTTTTGCCTCTAGTGTAACATAATTGTATTCTATAGTGCCCGTTTTGCCTCTAGTGTAACGTAATTGTATTCTATAGTGCTCGTTTTGCCTCTAGTGTAACAGAATTGTATTGTATAGTGCTCGTTTTGCCTCTAGTGTAACATAATTGTATTGTATAGTGCTCGTTTTGCCTCTAGTGTAACATAATTGTATTCTATAGTGCTCGTTTTGCCTCTAGTGTAACATAATTGTATTGTATAGTGCCCGTTTTGCCTCTAGTGTAACATAATTGTATTCTATAGTGCCCGTTTTGCCTCTAGTGTAAAATAATTGTATTCTATAGTGCCCGTTTTGCCTCTTGTGTAACATAATTGTATTGTAGAGTGCCCGTTTTGCCTCTAGTGTAACATAATTGTATTGTATAGTGCTCGTTTTGCCTCTAGTGTAACATAATTGTATTCTATAGTGCTCGTTTTGCCTCTAGTGTAACATAATTGTATTCTATAGTGCCCGTTTTCCCTCTAGTGTAACATAATTGTATTCTATAGTGCCCGTTTTGCCTCTAGTGTAACATAATTGTATTGTATAGTGCCCGTTTTGCCTCTAGTGTAACATAATTGTATTGTAGAGTGCTCGTTTTGCCTCTAGTGTAACATAATTGTATTCTATAGTGCCCGTTTTGCCTCTAGTGTAACATAATTGTATTGTAGAGTGCTCGTTTTGCCTCTAGTGTAACATAATTGTATTCTATAGTGCCCGTTTTGCATCTAGTGTAACATAATTGTATTGTATAGTGCCCGTTTTGCCTCTAGTGTAACATAATTGTATTGTATAGTGCCCGTTTTGCCTCTAGTGTAACATAATTGTATTGTATAGTGCCCGTTTTGCCTCTAGTGTAACATAATTGTATTGTAGAGTGCTCGTTTTGCCTCTAGTGTAACATAATTGTATTGTATAGTGCCCGTTTTGCCTCTAGTGTAACATAATTGTATTGTAGAGTGCCCGTTTTGCCTCTAGTGTAACATAATTGTATTGTATAGTGCCCGTTTTGCCTCTAGTGTAACATAATTGTATTCTATAGTGCCCGTTTTGCCTCTAGTGTAACATAATTGTATTGTAGAGTGCTCGTTTTGCCTCTAGTGTAACATAATTGTATTCTATAGTGCCCGTTTTGCCTCTAGTGTAACATAATTGTGCTCTATAGTGCCCGTTTTGCCTCTAGTGTAACATAATTGTATTCTATAGTGCCCGTTTTGCCTCTAGTGTAACATAAGTGTATTCTATAGTGCTCGTTTTGCCTCTAGTGTAACATAATTGTATTCTATAGTGCCCGTTTTGCCTCTAGTGTAACATAATTGTATTCTATAGTGCTCGTTTTGCCTCTAGTGTAACATAATTGTATTCTATAGTGCCCGTTTTGCCTCTAGTGTAACATAATTGTATTGTAGAGTGCCCGTTTTGCCTCTAGTGTAACATAATTGTATTGTAGAGTGCTCGTTTTGCCTCTAGTGTAACATAATTGTATTCTATAGTGCCCGTTTTGCCTCTAGTGTAACATAATTGTATTGTAGAGTGCACGTTTTGCCTCTAGTGTAACATAATTGTATTCTATAGTGCCCGTTTTGCCTCTAGTGTAACATAATTGTATTCTATAGTGCCCGTTTTGCCTCTAGTGTAACATAATTGTATTGTATAGTGCCCGTTTTGCCTCTAGTGTAACATAATTATAATGTAGAGTGCCCGTTTTGCCTCTAGTGTAACATAATTGTATTGTAGAGTGCCCGTTTTGCCTCTAGTGTAACATAATTGTATTGTAGAGTGCCCGTTTTGCCTCTAGTGTAACATAATTGTATTGTAGAGTGCTCGTTTTGCCTCTAGTGTAACATAATTGTATTGTAGAGTGCCCGTTTTGCCTCTAGTGTAACATAATTGTATTGTAGAGTGCCCGTTTTGCCTCTAGTGTAACATAATTGTATTGTAGAGTGCTCGTTTTGCCTCTAGTGTAACATAATTGTATTGTAGAGTGCCCGTTTTGCCTCTAGTGTAAATAATTGTATTGTAGAGTGCCCGTTTTGCCTCTAGTGTAACATAATTGTATTGTAGAGTGCCCGTTTTGCCTCTAGTGTAACATAATTGTATTGTAGAGTGCCCGTTTTGCCTCTAGTGTAAATAATTGTATTGTAGAGTGCTCGTTTTGCCTCTAGTGTAAATAATTGTATTCTATAGTGCTCGTTTTGCCTCTAGTGTAAATAATTGTATTCTATAGTGCTCGTTTTGCCTCTAGTGTAACATAATTGTATTGTAGAGTGCTCGTTTTGCCTCTAGTGTAACATAATTGTATTCTATAGTGCTCGTTTTGCCTCTAGTGTAACATAATTGTATTCTATAGTGCTCGTTTTGCCTCTAGTGTAAATAATTGTATTCTATAGTGCTCGTTTTGCCTCTAGTGTAACATAATTGTTTTCTATAGTGCTCGTTTTGCCTCTAGTGCAACATAATTGTATTCTATAGTGCCCGTTTTGCCTCTAGTGTAAATAATTGTATTCTATAGTGCTCGTTTTGCCTCTAGTGTAAATAATTGTATTCTATAGTGCTCGTTTTGCCTCTAGTGTAAATAATTGTGTTCTATAGTGCCCGTTTTGCCTCTAGTGTAACATAATTGTATTGTAGAGTGCTCGTTTTGCCTCTAGTGTAAATAATTGTATTCTATAGTGCTCGTTTTGCCTCTAGTGTAAATAATTGTATTCTATAGTGCTCGTTTTGCCTCTAGTGTAAATAATTGTATTCTATAGTGCTCGTTTTGCCTCTAGTGTAAATAATTGTATTCTATAGTGCTCGTTTTGCCTCTAGTGTAAATAATTGTATTCTATAGTGCCCGTTTTGCCTCTAGTGTAAATAATTGTATTCTATAGTGCCCGTTTTGCCTCTAGTGTAAATAATTGTATTCTATAGTGCCCGTTTTGCCTCTAGTGTAAATAATTGTATTCTATAGTGCTCGTTTTGCCTCTAGTGTAAATAATTGTATTCTATAGTGCTCGTTTTGCCTCTAGTGTAAATAATTGTATTCTATAGTGCCCGTTTTGCCTCTAGTGTAAATAATTGTATTCTATAGTGCCCGTTTTGCCTCTAGTGTAAATAATTGTATTCTATAGTGCCCGTTTTGCCTCTAGTGTAACATAATTGTATTGTAGAGTAGCAATAGGTTATTGAGGTTAGCGGGGTAGAGTTCTGCCCTACCAAAGGAGGAGTAAGACGTCTCCTTTCCTCCGCTAGTCTTCGGGACACCCCTGGGCAAGGTGGAGCTCCCGTTTAGCCCCCATATCAGGGTTATGTGAAGCCATTGGAGCAGGTGGTGGATGGTGTTGTGGGAGCAGCCGACAAGTAGTGCCGGTTATGGTCCCCATACCGCGATGGCAGTCAGAGGATCTCATGTATAGAGACAATGGCTGCGATCTACGACTAGTACAGTCACTGCGAAGAAGGAAAGGAATGGCAACAAACTACCTTCTTAAATTGCCTGGAATAATCATGACAAATCACAACCTTCTATTTATATGGGATTTCTCAGAAGAATGTTGAAAGTTCCCTGGACAGCTAAAAAGACCAATGAGGAAGTTCTCAAAGAGGCCGACACAAAAAGGGAACTCTTAAAAAACATCAGAAAGAAGCAATCAACATTTTTCGGGCACATGATGAGAAGAGGAAAGTTGGAATACATGGTTACAACTGGCAAAATAAACGGAAAGAGAGATCGCGGGCGACAAAGAAAGAAAATACTGGATAGCTTGGTGTCATGGCATGGAAAACAGTCAACAACAGAACTGATACGATGCACTGTAGATAGAAGATTGTGGAGGGACATGATCACCTACGCCAACCGGTATGGCACATGATGATGATGAGAGTGCCCGTTTTGCCTCTAGTGTAACATAATTGTATTCTATAGTGCCCGTTTTTCCTCTAGTGTAAATAATTGTATTCTATAGTGCTCGTTTTGCCTCTAGTGTAAATAATTGTATTCTATAGTGCTCGTTTTGCCTCTAGTGTAACATAATTGTATTCTATAGTGCCCGTTTTGCCTCTAGTGTAAATAATTGTATTCTATAGTGCTCGTTTTGCCTCTAGTGTAAATAATTGTATTCTATAGTGCTCGTTTTGCCTCTAGTGTAAATAATTGTATTCTATAGTGCCCGTTTTGCCTCTAGTGTAACATAATTGTATTGTAGAGTGCTCGTTTTGCCTCTAGTGTAAATAATTGTATTCTATAGTGCTCGTTTTGCCTCTAGTGTAAATAATTGTATTCTATAGTGCTCGTTTTGCCTCTAGTGTAAATAATTGTATTCTATAGTGCTCGTTTTGCCTCTAGTGTAAATAATTGTATTCTATAGTGCTCGTTTTGCCTCTAGTGTAAATAATTGTATTCTATAGTGCCCGTTTGCCTCTAGTGTAAATAATTGTATTCTATAGTGCCCGTTTTGCCTCTAGTGTAAATAATTGTATTCTATAGTGCCCGTTTTGCCTCTAGTGTAACATAATTGTATTGTAGAGTAGCAATAGGTTATTGAGGTTAGCGGGGTAGAGTTCTGCCCTACCAAAGGAGGAGTAAGACGTCTCCTTTCCTCCGCTAGTCTTCGGGACACCCCTGGGCAAGGTGGAGCTCCCGTTTAGCCCCCATATCAGGGTTATGTGAAGCCATTGGAGCAGGTGGTGGATGGTGTTGTGGGAGCAGCCGACAAGTAGTGCCGGTTATGGTCCCCATACCGCGATGGCAGTCAGAGGATCTCATGTATAGAGACAATGGCTGCGATCTACGACTAGTACAGTCACTGCGAAGAAGGAAAGGAATGGCAACAAACTACCTTCTTAAATTGCCTGGAATAATCATGACAAATCACAACCTTCTATTTATATGGGATTTCTCAGAAGAATGTTGAAAGTTCCCTGGACAGCTAAAAAGACCAATGAGGAAGTTCTCAAAGAGGCCGACACAAAAAGGGAACTCTTAAAAAACATCAGAAAGAAGCAATCAACATTTTTCGGGCACATGATGAGAAGAGGAAAGTTGGAATACTTGGTTACAACTGGCAAAATAAAAGGAAAGAGAGATCGCGGGCGACAAAGAAAGAAAATACTGGATAGCTTGGTGTCATGGCATGGAAAACAGTCAACAACAGAACTGATACGATGCACTGTAGATAGAAGATTGTGGAGGGACATGATCACCTACGCCAACCGGTATGGCACATGATGATGATGAGAGTGCCCGTTTTGCCTCTAGTGTAACATAATTGTATTGTATAGTGCCCGTTTTGCCTCTAGTGTAATATAATTGTATTGTAGAGTGCCCGTTTTGCCTCTAGTGTAACATAATTGTATTGTATAGTGCCCGTTTTGCCTTTAGTGTAACATAATTATATTGTATAGTGCCCGTTTTGCCTTTAGTGTAACATAATTGTATGACACATCTTCCTTAATTATAAATGATTTTTTTCGATGATTTGTCATTTCTCTTATGCTTTGCACTAGTCTTTAATTCAACCTAAAGTATACGAAGTATTTCCGGTGGCATTTGTTTTAGAATACAGAGGAATCAAGCAGGTGTCATTTGTTTTAGAATACAGATGAATCGAACAGGTGTCATTTGTTTTAGAATACAGAGGAATCGAACAGGTATCTTTTGTTTTATAATACAGAGGAATCAAACAGGTGTCATTTGTTTTAGAATACAGAGGAATCGAACAGGTGTCATTTGTTTTCGAATGCAGAGGAATCGAACAGGTGTCATTTGTTTTAGAATGCAGAAGAATGAAATAGGTGTCATTTGTTTTAGAATGCAGAAGAAGCAAACAGGTGTCATTTGTTTTAGAATACAGAGTAATCGAACAGGTGTCATTTGTTTTCGAATGCAGAGGAATAGAACAGGTGTCTTTATTTTAGAATGCAGAAGAGTCAAACAGGTGTCATTTGTTTGTCTTAAATGAAGACAACTAAAAGACAACTTGACAACGAAAAGACAACTTGACAACTAAAAGACAACAAGACAAATAAAAGACAGCAAGACAACTAAAAGACAACAAGACAACTAAAAGACAACATGACAACTAAAAGACAACACAACAACTAAAAGACAACTAAAAGACAACAAGACAACTAAAAGACAACATAACAACTAAAAGAAAACAAGACAACTAAAAGACAACAAGACAACTAAAAGACAACAAGACAACTAAAAGACAACAAGACAATCAAAGACAATATGACAACTAAAAGGCAACTTGACAACTAAAAGACAACAAGACAACTAAAAGACAACAAGACAACTAAAAGACAAATGACAACTAAAAGACAACATGACAACTAAAAGAGAACATGACAACTAAAAGACAACAAAACAACTAAAAGACAACATGACAACTAAAAGACAACAAGACAACTAAAAGACAACATGACAACTAAATGACAACAAGACAACTAAAAGACAACAAGACAATTAAAGACAACATGACAACTAAAATAAAATAAGACTACTAAAAGACAACAAGACAACTAAAAGACAACATGACAACTAAAAGAAAACAAGACAACTAAAAGACAACAAGACAATTAAAGACAACATGACAACTAAAATAAAACAAGCCTACTAAAAGAAAACAAGACAACCAAAAACAAAATGACAACTAAAAGGCAACAAGAAAACTAAAAGACAACAAGACAACTAAAAGACAACATAACAACTGAAATGTCATTGATAAGCAACTGAGTTGTAGAAATCAGCAATCACCGTACATTTAGTTCAAACTTCTCTGACATCTGCCTTTTAAGAAACCGGTGTTCCCTCTCAGAGCACAGTTGAATACATAGCACAGCAGATTACAGATCACAGTTGAATACAGAGCATAGTAGATTACAGAGCAAAGTAGATTACAGATCACATCAGAATACAGAGCATAGTAGATTACAGAGCACAGTATCTCAATAAATCGATATGTTTCTAGTGAACTACTAAAACTGTTCGCTTCTTTCAAGTTCTTTGTGTAATTATTGTGCTTTATGACATGGGAGCCGCGATAGCTCAGTGGTTAGTGAACTGGACTACAAAGGACAAGGGGTAGGGTTCGATCCCAACCGACGGCTTCCGGGTTCACCCAGCCTTAAATGGGTACCGGATTTTTTTCTGGGAAAGCAAAGCGGCACGGGCGTAATACCGACCACATTACACCAAAAGCTATGTGCTGAAGGTCTGTAAAATGTATGGTCACTAACGCCATATTCCCTATACGCCACTTGGCTTTACTGTTTTTTTTTTTTACTTTATATAGTATAAACTATACTACACGTTAACTAAACATACTGCTTTGACACTTTTGTGCTAACTACCAATAGCATCTTGATCATAGAGGCTGGACAGACCCAGAAGCAATGTCCGACAGACACAAATATTTACCACATGTGGAGATTGAACCCTCACCATTCAGATCAGTTACGAGCGCTCTAATCGCTCAGTCTTGCGGATCCACTTTATAGATAGGATAGGAAATACATGATTGAGAACGAAATAAATGATGAAGGCGAAAGTCATGATTGGAAGTCAGCGTCAAATACAAGCAAAGTATAAACATATGATTCGCAATATTTTATGTAGGAATGAAGTTATTGCTTCTACATTTATTTTTATTTATATTTCGATTGTGGTGTAGGGAGATGAAATTCTGTAGCACGAACGTTTTTCTTTTTTCCCCCAATCGACTTTAAGTAAAAAGAAAAAGTAAAGAGCCTTCGTCACGCCAAGTGGCGTATAGGGAATATGGTAATAGTGACCATACATTTTACAGACCTTCAGCACATGATGTTGGGGGTAATGTGGTTGGTATTACACCCGTGCTGCTTTACTTTCCCAGAAAGAAATCCGTTACCCATTTAAGGTTGGGCCAAACGTCTTTACCTGGGACTAATCACATGTGATGTGCAACACTGAAGTCTGTGCCGTTCAATACATTAGACACTTGCAAGAAAAATAATATTCGTATTTTATTAATTATATTAGTGGTTTTCATCTTGTCCACAACTTTGATTTATTTATCGTCTTTTATTTTAGTCAATAAACTCTACAACCACCAGAGTTCCTGTTATCACAGCTTGAAAACCAATGTTAATTGAAAGTAGTCCCGAGATTGTAATTTAAATTGATTGTAATATCGTTTCTTCAAAGCAAATATTTTTCATGATTTAATTTTCACATAAAAAAATAATAAATAAAAAAAAAATTGCGGCTTCGTTTAGGGACTTCGTTAACATTTTTTTTTTTCTAAAACGTATTTTCCCGCTATCCGCGGCATAGATATAGAATGTAGTTTATTTGTTTTATCAATACTTTACCTTTTTATTGTGATTTCGCGCATGTGGTGATATTTATATTTGGAGTTATCAAAATAATCGTGCTGAAGTGGGATGTATAGGGCAGGGCCGTAATGCGCAAATATCACAGTTATACAGCAACCACAACATAACACAGACACGCCCACTTAACGTCCTCCTAGGGCGGTGACAAAGAGGTGTACTTCTTTAGTCATGGGACGAACGCGAGAAAACAATCACAATAATTAATTATCACGGACAAAATTAAAACAGACACATAATCAATTATGTTTCCAAAGATGAATTGTAACCGTTATGAGGAATAGTTTTGTGGAGAATTGAAAGATCCTCGTTCAATGTTCATTACGTCATCATTCAATTACAACTTTCCTAGAAAGGAGAAACGTGTATGCAGATTGAGATAAGGACACAATAAACTCCTGCAATACGTTGCAGAAATTCCGATTGCGAGATGATCTTTGCCATCGAAGCCAATCATATAGAGAAGAGATAACATTCTTACAACTTGTACATATTAGTTCGACATAACTTCTGGCTTTTTGAGAGGGTTCTGGAGATCTTACATTTTGTGAAGGAGCGGTGGATAACCAAAATGGTCTTGTTTTTACTAAAAATGAAATATATTGTGTACATACCCTAAGGGGAAAAATTAAAGAAATAAGAAGAAAGCTAACGAGCACTAGAAGAAGGAGTACCAGAAGAAGAAAAAGAAGAAGAAAAAATAAGAAGAAGAGGAAGAAGGAGCAGAAAAAGAAAGGAAGAACTTTATTTAAATATTTGCACAATAATATCTTTTATTGGTAACAACAGAGAGCTAATTTACAATATGTGGAAGAAACGATCATTAGGTTTTTGGCCATGTCATGAGAAGAGAACAGCTGGAAAATATTGTAACAACTGGGGAAATTGAAGGACGAAGAGATAGAGGTCAACGACAGAAATGATAAATAACTGACGTGATCGAAAGTTGTGGAGAGACATGATCACCTATGCCTGCAGGCTTGGTACTTGATGATGATGATGATGATGATTAGTAACAAAATATATCAGATCTGCGGCACGAACACAAATAAATATAACATTGGAATGTCTTTATTAAACATGAAGCGTGGAATCCTCTTCTTCGTCGTCTTTCCTTCCTCAATTGCCTTTCATCGTCGAGGGGAGACAACACATATCATCCCAGTACATGTTATTTTTCTTATTGTTCTTGCATCTAGGGTCCAGGACTGGCATTAGTAGCACAACGATGAAATGAAGATTATATTGCAGAGTGCCCGTTTTGCCTATAGAGTAATTTTCTTGTTGGACAATAGGGGTGATAGCTGTCTAATTATGCATCTTGAATCTGTTTCTGCTGTTTGTGAATTGTCTGTTGTCACTAGACTTCCTTTAAATTCCTCTACTTGTTTTAGTTACCTGCCGTCTATAGTTATGTCGATGCTCTGTTTCTCTGCGATTTTCATGACTTCTGTTTTGTTGATGTTGATTTTTTTGTTGTATTTTGTATCAGTGCTGTTGAGTCTATTTAAGTGTTCTTGTAGGTCTTCTACTTTTCCATGTATTAGTGTCTGATCGTCTGCAAATAGAAGCTCATTGATTTCCTGTCTCTGATGGGTTGGCTAACTTGCATATATAGTCCACGTATGTAATAAACAGTAGTGAGGATATTACGCATCCCTGTCTCACACCTGATTTAACTTCGAAGTGGTCTGTGTAACCTGCTGCTACTTTTAATAAGGTTGGTTAGATGTTGCCTTACTCCATATGTTGTTAGTATCTCCCACAGTTGTTCTCTGTCGAATGCTTTTTCCTGGTCAATGAAATGGTTAGGTTTTATCGTGTTCTGTCGTCTTTTCTGCAAGCTGTTTTAATGTGAATAGAGCGTCAGTGCATCCTCTGTTTTTTTAGGAAACCCTATTTGAGAACCAATTAACTGTAGTTCAATTATTGGTCACAGCCTTTTTTCCACAATTTTGGCGTAGAGTTTACTTACATGGCTGAGAAGAGATATACCTCAATATTGATTGCAGTATCTTTTGCTACCTTTCTTTTTCCATATTGGTACGATAATTGCCTGCTGCCAATCTTCTGGGGCTTTTTGTTGGTACCATGCTGCATTAAATATTCTGTGCAGCCATGTAACTCCTGTTTCTTCTGCTGCTGCGATTACTTATACTGGTTTGTTATCTATTCTTGGTGCATATTTGATTACCTCTTCGATTTCCTGTTTCATGATGTTAGGTTCGGTGTTTGTGCATTCTTACGTGGTTTTGCTGTCTTATTGGTAGTTTGTGCCATGTTTAACAGGTCTTCACAATATTCTTTCCATCTCTGTTGCAATGTTGGTTATTTGATATTGGCTGTCCGCATTTGTCATTTATTAGCTCAGCAAGATCATGGTTTTCTTTTCTTGCTCTTGTTGCTTTTGCTGCCTTTGTAGAAATCTCTTGTGGCTGTCTTGAAGTTCCTGCTCAATTTTGTTCGAATTCTGTCAATTTATATTGCTTAGCTTCATTGATCAAAATGTTAACTTTGTTTCCGAAATAAGGTATATTTTTCATATGCTTCTTTGCTCTTATTCTCCCTCCAATTTTTAAACAGTTTCTTCTTTACTTTAATTGCTTCTCAGATTACTTCGTTCCATCACGCGATACTCTTTTCTCCTTCTTTTATCCTTAGTTTCGTTCCATATACTGTTTTTGAGATGGTTATTACTTTTAGTAAGTGTGGAATGATTTTTACATAAAATATAGATAATAATAGGAAACTAGATACATTAGAGCTAACGTTACATATTACAAGCGACAACCAACTAAACTAAAATAACAGATTAAATTAATTATACCAAACTGAAGAAATAATAACAAATTAGTCAAATGAAATAAAGTGCTCAAATTAAAGAGACTAGACAAATAAGGCACCCAAACACATCACAATGACATCTTTAACACGTTCCCGTAAAATGACTCCGGAATGACTCTCGTAATGATCAATGTGGCCCCAGGAAATGCAATCCGAACGAAAATGGAAAGACTAATAAAAAAAAATGACTGGCAATATTAAACAACAGACCAACAACAAATTACCAAATTAAATAAACTTGATGAGTTTAAAAGACACTACAAACAAATAAAACAAAACTAATTAGATAAATTTAGTTAATTGGACTACAAAGGACAAGAGGTAGGGTTCGATCCGAACCGACGGCTCCGGTTCACCCAGCCTTTAATGGGTACCGGATTTTTTTTCTGGGAAAGTAAAGCGACACGGGCGTAATACCGACCACATTACCCCAAAAATCATGTGCCGAAGGTCTGTAAAATTTATGGTCACTAACACTATATTCCCTATACACCACTTGGCGTGACGGGGGTACTTTATTTTATTTATTTTTTTTTTTTTTTACTAATTAGATAAATAAAAGAAACAAGACAAATAGAACATTAGTTATGACTTATCTGTCTACTTGCAAACATGTTGTTTATAGCTATCTTAGGTCAAAGTTTTTGTGCTTTTTTATTATCTAAGTTGTGTATGTAAGAATGCTACATTTATGCTTTTCTAATGCAGTTATGTTTAGAGACAATATTTCATACATCTGCCATTTATGCTGCTTCTGGAGTGATCATTTCATATAATTTCATTTCAATGAAACATAACTGTTATCCACCTCACGTTGAGATATTGATACGAATAGTTCTCTGTAACCGTGAAAAGTAACACCGGAAAGGTATCTCAATGCAATAAGGGCAACACATTTCTGTGACAGATGATAACAGCTGATATTTGTATCACTTTACACACACACACACAAATTAGAAAGAGAAAACAGTTTTCAATATCTTGATTCATTCCTAAAATCGACGGAGAGGCTACAGAGGAATCAAAAGAAGATTCAACATAACAATGACTGAAACAAAAACAAGTGCACAACATATAGCAAGGAGCAGATATAACAATACAACTTAGGCTTCTAAGATCTTGTATTTTCTAGTAACAATATATTGCTGAGAAACATGGAGTATCGACAAATCTCCTGAATAAATACCTCCTAAAGCAAATCTTACAGAGGAACACACATAATACCATTGATATAGAAAAGAACAAATATGTCTTATTTGCAACAGTTAAATATTCCAGAGAGCTAGTTGCTACAGAGCTAAAGAGAGTGCAAGGAATATAAAAATATTTGATGGCCTAGAAAAGATCATTTTGGAGGGTTTGTACAATGTAGCTTAGATACCATGCACCAAGAAGGTGGGTGCAAAGCGTTACAGACACTCTGGGAATGACTGGGTCAGATGCTGGACATCTCGAGCAGGCCAGACACAACTTCTGAATGTCATAGGAGCCTAGTTTTTTTTTTTTTTTATGTTCGCCAGCTTTTACCTCTGACGAAGTCCCTAGAGACTAGGAACGGAATTTTGCGTGTTAATCCATGTTTCCCTGGCAGCCGTGTGCACAGGGATCCCCTGCCGCACAGGCAGATAACTCCTACTTCGGAGGTACTCATATTTTTCCCGTCGATGAGTACGTTTCAAGCCGAGCCTCGCTGCTGACACCAGGGGTGGTTGCCGCAGACAGAAATCATAAATAAAAATTCAACCGGTGTGGCCGGGATTTGAACCCACAACCTCTCTGTCTTGAGGCCGGTGTCTTGCCTCGAGACCAACCAGTCCCCCGGAGACAAGTTTGAATCAAGGCGAGCTAGATGATGGCGATGAATGATAATAGTTGCTAAGATCATTAACGTGGTAATCTTTCATGGGGATCGTTACACCCCATTTACAGTACACTCCTTTGATGACGCATATAGGTAAGAATACAGCTGTCCTTTTCTCAGGTATCCCAGTGGCACGGAGCAAGGGAAATTATATTGTTTGTTTTCTGCGTCTGTGAAACTAGAAAATATGGCGTCTCGTCTTTTAACATTTATTGCTTCAATTAGAAGCAGGTACTAAACGCGGCGAGGTGTCTCCGCCTAACGTTTTACCGCTTATTCTAATGAACGCCGAACTATAAACAAAACACTTAAGTGAACGCCCGCCCTGACCACGCCAGCCCGCACAGAACGTAAACACACTCGTGAGTTGGAACAGGGGTCCTCAGCTCTAGGCCCGTCAGTACCGGGTCACTTCCAGAGGCCCTTACGAGTGTCCGCTACTCGTTGACCTTCATAAACATTTTACAATAATTAAACTCAGATCGGGGAAACTACGGGTAAGCAAAATGTGCAGGGCATGGGTCGCAGATTAACTTCAACGAATTCATCTAGTTGATAATGAGATAATAATAGTTACCTAGTTTACATATTTATATGAGGTAACAGCAACAACAAGGAAAAATATTAACCTCTCACCTGTAATTTGAGCGGATTATATTACAAGGTAAAAACACTTCACATGCATATCAAGTGATTTGTAATGCGATCATGTTTTTAAATGCAATTATATTCAGTGGCATAATTTTAAAAATCGCGAGTGCATCATCTATATTATGTTATATAAATAGTGTAATGTATATATGTGTCATTTAAATGTATTCTAAAATAAACAAGATTTGATTGTGTGTAATTATTAACATATGGATGAACATATTATCCATCGAGATATAAACTCACCAATTGGAGAGCATTGGTCTTGGAGAAGCATTCACATAGAGGAAGATAAAAAAAAAATTAAAGAGGTGGGTGGAAACAGACGCACATTGTAGACCAGACTTAAAGCACTCAGCAAAGTTAAGACATACGTCGAGCATTGTGGGAAAATAATTTCTGTAACAAGGCAATGCTCACACGAGTTGGCCACTGAATGTGTTGTATTTGTGGCTGGAAGGTCCAGCAGTGCATTATTGCTCAATCAATCAATCGAAGTCCTTTAGGCTCCTTATTAGAGCAAAGCGATAGACACAATGTCTCACTATCCTTCCCTATGCTAGGACGTTTCTCGACTTCTATCCAGTCTAGGCTAATGTTCTTGCGGGTTTTCGTGACTTCTCTTCTCCAGGTATTCATTCATGACTTTCCCTTTCCCAGTGGTTTCAAGTCAGTGCCTGGATTCATTATTGACACAAATTTTAAATGTCCCAATTTGTTGTAAGGTTCTGCTTTCCATTGTTGTCCGTTAAATGTTCTTATTCCTGAACAAACTGTGCTGTTCCATTTGCAATTTGGCGTGAACAAGTAAAAGGTACCAGCAGTGCTGTCAGTAAATATTCAGCATTTTCTAATATCTTTTTCTGCATTCGCCTGTTGATCACTGATCTTAATCGTCCGCCCTTAGCAAGTCGTCATTAATTGGGCGTAGATGTGTCATGTTATGTTTTAAAGCAAGCAGCGATAGCAGCAACCTTCGGCTCACACATGAGATCCCAGCACGGCGTCTTTGATTATCCGGTTACTTTTCCTAAACAATCTGGGCTCATTTGGCCACAC
Source organism: Megaustenia siamemsis (assembly GCA_032433765.1). Classification (NCBI taxonomy): domain Eukaryota; kingdom Metazoa; phylum Mollusca; class Gastropoda; order Stylommatophora; family Ariophantidae; genus Megaustenia; species Megaustenia siamemsis. The sequence continues at coordinate 58,684,770 of JAVIAB010000051.1, forward strand.
TAGCTAGTCTATTTCCAGCCATTCTATTGGGAGATGGGGTAGAATCTTCATTAGTTATGGTTCACTTATTCTAACGCCCACAACCAGCTACGATTCGCATTTTGTTTCCATCCCGGATTCTGGTGTATGTCTTGGGCTTATTTAAGAAACAAGAGAGTTGGTCGAGAATACGCAAATCGCTTACCTTACTATTTCCGAAATCTAAGATACAAATACATTGATTTAGAGGACAACATGTAAAAAAAAATTTTTTTTTAAAGTAAAGTGCCCCGTCACGCTAAGTGGCGTATAGAGAATATGGTGTTAGTGACCATAAATGTTATAGACATTCGGCACATGATTTTTGGGGTAATATGAGGGGTATTACGCCCGTGCCGCTTTACTTTTCCAGAAAAAAAACCGGTACCCATTTAAGGCTGGGTGAACCCGGAAGCCGTCGGTTGGGATCGAGCCCTACCTCTTGTCCTTTGTAGTCCTGAGGACAACATACGTACACAAATGTATGTTATCTTACTGGTTCGGCAATCTTAGATACAAGAGAGTTGGGAATCACTGACATAGAGATTTCCCTGTACACAAGTTATACTCTTTAACTCACAGCGCCACCGAACGGTGATCCCGAAGCACTGGTTAATAAACAGATGTTTATTCTATAGCGTGATGGCAAAGTCTTCAAGATGGTGAAGAGTTTATTTGGAGTGGCGCAAAAGCACGACGCCTTAGTGTCACGGGCCACAACCCTGTTTGTCATACCCTGAATTCTGGTTTACCACCCAAACGGCAGCGTGATGATATCTTTTTCCAGTCCCCGTGAAATTACCCTCGACTGACTCTCGTAAATAACGAGGGATCCCCAGGGAATGCAGTCCGTTTCATCTCCAGTTTGATGCTGTAGGCTACACCGCTATGAATTGTGGAAAACTGGGACAATAAATCTACACCTTAAACTTCCATTTCTTTGAACATCTACGGTTTGTCCGGGAAACAAAATAAATGTTCCAGGAGATAACAGCACAGAGAAATAACCGTGTTATTGGAATAGTTAGTACTACGGTAAATAAACATTCTTTTCAAATTGGAATAGGTAATGAAAGGGGAAATAAACCAGTCTCACTGTTACAGTTAATGACCCTTGACCACAGTGACTTTCAATCATAGCCGTGTGATTTATCCAGGCTTCGGGGAAAGTAAAAATAGACTGCTGTAAATTACACCGTTAACCTCAATGTGAATACAAGTGATATCTTGAACTGGTTCTTGATTTATTGAATAAAATGCTCCTAGATTTTCAATGAAATCGATAGTTGCTGTTCATTTAATGACATAACTAGAAACCCAAAAACGTTAACAGATATGTACATGATATTGTTTAAGGACGAGGGGTAGGGTAGGGTTCGATCCCAACCGTCGGCTTCCGAGTTCACCCAGCTTTAAATGGGTACCGGATTTTTTTCTGGGAAAGTAAAGCGGCACGGGCGTAATACCCGACCACATTACCCCACTCCCCCCCCCCAAAAAAAAAAAAATGCATGTGCTGAAGGTCTGTAAAATTTATGGTCACTAACACCATATTCCCTTTACGCCGCCACTTGGCGTGACGGGGTACTTTGCTTACTTTTTTTTACTTTACATGATATTGTTTAATTCATTCAAGTGAAATATCCTGAATTTAAAAATACGGGCAGAAACTAAACATGAATAACGCTAATTATTAATGAGAGAGAGAGAGAGAGGGAGAGAGCGAGAGAGAGAGAGAGAAAGAAAGAGATGGTGCAGAAATATGGACATTAGACAAGAAAATAGAACAGAGAATTAAAGCCTTTGAAATGTGGATATATAGAAGAATATGTAGAATTGGATGGAAGGAAAAGAAAACAGACGATAATGTATTAAAACAACTAAAAATGAAAAGAGAACTGCTAAACACAATTCAAACAAGACAAATGCGATTTTTGGGCCATGTCAAAAGACACAACAGCCAACTAAAAGTAATCTTGGAGGGGAAAATACAAGGTAAAAGAGGCAGAGGCAGACCAGGACTAACATGGACGAGTGACATCAAATGATGGACAAATCAGCCTATGACAACCTGCACCATCAAAGCAAGAGACAGAGCAGAATGGCGCTCCATGGTAGCCAGCCTTCGATGTGGAGATGGCACTCGATGATGATGATTAATTAGAGATATATTGTTTGGCATAAAGTGCAGAACAAAGTATGAGATGGGTTTTGTAGCAGTGCCTCTTAACAAGGCGGGAGAAAATAGTGGAACATTGAGAAGATACTAGTCATTTTGTGCTCTCCTATTTGAAGTTTGACTATCATGGATCACCATTTCAATCTGCTCATTTCTTTGACGGCGCACGCTGGCATACGTTCTGCTGTCCATCTGTTAATGATATCAATCTGCTTTCGTCTTTGCCTCTACCTCGTGCACCTCTGTTTTGTGTCGCGTTACTGGTTCAAAAAAAGACTCATTTATTTTGTTTAAATTGTGTAAAGTAGTTCTTTCTTCCTTTTCAACTTTTTTTCAAAAACGCCATCCATTGTTTGCTGCTACCCAATTCTTCCCCTTTTTCATAAATTATCTTTTCATTGATTTGAATTTTATTTTTAGTTTATTGTACAGCGTCAACGTTGCTACATCACATAAGAATATTGAGTAGATGTATAACAACTTCCATATATGCTGATAACACTGTACACTAGAACACGAGCAGAACAACTACATCATCATCATGTGCCTTACCTGTTGGCGTAGGTCATCGTGTCCTTCCACAACTCTCTGTCCACAGTACATCGTACCAGTTTTGTTTGTTGGCTGTTTTTCGTGCCATGACACCAAGCTATACAGTGTCTTCTCTCTTTGTCGTCCGCGATCTCTCTTTCCCTCTATTTTGCTGGTTGTAATTTATAATACAATATTTTGTCAAGTATTCTAACTTTCCTCTTCAAATTATGTACCCTAAAAATGTTGATTGTTTGTTTCTGATATTTCTTAGGAACGTTCTTTTTCTGTTGGCCTTGTTGAGAATTTCCACGTTGGTCTTTTTAGCTGTCCATGGAGCTCTCAACATTCTTCTGAGGAATCCCAACTCGTTAAAAAAAAAACGACCAAAAAAAAGTGTTGAATATAGATTGGGTATAAATATTAAAAAGATTAAAGTCATAATAATAAGCAAAACAAGCACAAATAATCTACAAGTCAACAACATAATCTATAGAAAAAGCCTATAGAGATTTATGATTGTAGCTGTCTCGAATAAACCATAACAAATCATTGAAATTGTGAGATAGTAACATATTATATATATATATATATATATATATATATATATATATATATATATATATATATATATTTGGAAGCCCAGACAGCTCAGTGGTTAGTGAACTGGACTACAAAGGACAAGAGGTAGGGTTCGACCCTAACCGACGACTTCCGGTTTAACCCAGCCTTAAATGAGTACCGAATTTTTTTCTGGGAAAGTAAAGCGGCATGGACGTAATCCCGACCATATGTATATATATATATATATATATATATATGAGTAGAAATGTTAAATGTGTGATTTTAAAATTAAATTAAAAGTACACTCACATAAAACAAATAGCGTCATTTCAAGTGTTAGACATAAAATGTTATGTTTACTCAACACTTTGTTATGGAGCAGAATTAGAAGACAAGATTAGAAAACAGAAAAAAAGTTGAAGATTTTGGTATGTGGTTTATAAAAGAATGGAAAGAATTAGGTTAGCAGCAAAATAAAACAAATAATAAGATACTTTGAAAGAGTTGAAAATTGAGACCGAAATATTTAATACAATATAAAAACTAAGCATATATTTGTCGACACATGAAGAGACACAATAACACATGGAGAGACACAATAACACATGGAAAGACACAATAACACATGGAGAGACACTATAGCACATGGAGAAACACTATAACAAATTGAGAGAGGCAATAACACATGGAGGGTCACAATAACACATGGAGTTACACAAGAACGCATGGAGAGACACAATAACACATGAAGAGACACGATAACACATGGAGAGACACAATAACAGATTGAACGTCATTTTGTAAAGGAAAACTAGTCAGTGACAAAAACTAAAGTGAATAAGTAACACCAAGATATGGACTTCATAAACTATTATATTGACATCAGAACCTATGATATGGACATCAGAACTTATGATATGGACATCAGAACCTATGATATGGACATCAGAACCTATGATATTGACATCAGAACCTATGATATGGACATCAGAACCTATGATATTGACATCAGAACCTATAATATGGACATCAGAACCTATGATATGGACATCAGAACCTATGATATGGACATCAGAACCTATGATATGGACATCAGAACCTATGATATGGACATCAGAACCTATGATATGGACATCAGAACCAATGATATGGACATCAGAACCTATGATATGGACATCAGAACCTATGTTATGGACATCAGAACCTATGATATGGACATCAGAACCAATGATATGGACATCAGAACCTATGATATGGACATCAGAACCTATGATATGGACATCAGAGCCAATGATATGGAATTAAGAACCTATGATATGGACATCAGAACCTATGATATGGACATCAGACAGAACCTATGATATGGACATCAGAACCTATGATATGGACATCAGAACCTATGATATGGACATCAGAACCTATGATATGGACATCAGAGCCAATGATATGGAATTAAGAACCTATGATATGGACATCAGAACCTATGATATGGACATCAGACAGAACCTATGATATGGACATCAGAACCTATGATATGGACATCAGAACCTATGATATGGACATCAGAACCTATGATATGGACATCAGAGCCAATGATATGGAATTAAGAACCTATGATATGGACATCAGAACCTATGATATGGACATCAGAGCCAATGATATGGAACTAAGAACCTATGACAGCGGGAACCATCAAAGCCAGAGACTGAGAGTGAAACGGAGCTCCATTGTAGTGCCAATCTTTGACATGGTACAAGATGATGGTGATATAGATAAATCGTTTCATAAAATATGCATATAGGGAAAAAAAACTTAAAGGCAGAGTAGACGCTTGCAATTTCACGTAATTAGCAGCACAAAAATAATAGTGCATTCCATATAACACTATACGTTGATGTTTTCTTACAGGTAGGCCCACTGATCGATATCGATTTTAAATAATAAGACAATTAATATGTATAGCCTATACGTCAATTTGACACGTACGTTTAATATGCGTGTGGTCAAACTAAGTGTCATCTCCGCATTAAGGCTCATTAAAGGCAAATGGAAGTTTCCTGAAGAGATTTGAAAAACAAGAATCAGGAAGTGTTGGTTTCTTGACTACTTATCCAGCAGCTTATGGGTCCTTGCCCCTCGGTTCAATGTCACACACACACACACATACATATATATATATATATATATATATATATATATATATATATATATATATATATATATGAGTAGAAATGCAAAATGTATGATTTTAAAATTAAATTAAAAGTACACTCACATAAAACAAATAGTACCATGATTTCAAGTCATAGACATAACATGTTATGTTTATTCAAAACTTCGGTATGGAGCAGAATTAGAAAACAGAAAAAAAGTTGAAGGTTTTGGTATGTGGTTTATAAAAAAAAAAATAGAAAGAATTGGTTTGGCAGCAAAATAACACATATTATAAAATATTTAGAAAGAGTTGAAAATTGAACTATTTAATACAATATAAAAACAAAGCAAATATTTTTCGACACATGAAGAGACACAATAACACATGGAGAGACACAATAACACACGGAGAGACGCAATAATACATGGGATTACACAATAACACATGGAGAGACACAATAACACATGGAGAAACATGATAACACATGGAGAGACACAATAACACATGGAGAGACATGTGTATATAAATAATATATGATATTTTATCAACTGAGCAGTCTGTGAGTTTTCTACCTATTCAAAAAAAAAAAAAAATTGCCACGCAATCATGATGCAGAATTTAATAGGGTTCTGTTGAAGATGCTCGAGTCTAGACAGGATTCACGCCGTTCATTCCCTTAATTACCAGGTGGTTCTGTCAAACTTCTCCTTTGTTCTAAGTATATATCATCATCACCGAGTGCCATCTCCGCAACGAAGGTTGACTACCGTGGAGCGCCATTCTGCTCTGTCACTTGCTTTGATGGTGCAGGTTGTCATAGGCTGGTTTGTCCATCTTTTGATGTTACTCGTCCATGTTAGTCCTGGTCTGCTCTGCCTCTTTTACCTTGTATTTTCCCCTCCAGGATTACTTTTAGTAGGCTGTTGTGTCTTTTAACATGGAATTGCTTGAATTTTGTTTAGTAGATCTCTTTTAATTTTTAGTTGTTTTAAGACTTCATCGTTTGTTTTCTAGATATATAACCATTATTTTAAAACAATGGCATCGTCAATGGCTTGAACAACTGTGCTGTGCTGGGATATTATATTTACCAAGAAGACAATATTTATTTGTCTAACCCGTCTCCACTTCTATCAGGACAATCTCGACTCCTTTTCTACCATAATCAAAAACCGCGCATATGAATAATTAGGATAGACATTTTTGGAAATCATCATTATGTGCCATAACCGTTTGGCGTAGGCGATCATGTCCTTCCACAATTTACTATCCACAGTACGTCGAATCAATTCTGTTGTTGACTGTTTGTAGAGATGCAGTACTTTAAAGATGTTAACGAATAAACCTGGCTCTTATGTCTACTTGATTGTATTGCAGCTTGATATATGATCCCATTGTAGAACCATCAGAGCATGCTCATGTCTCAGAAGTGTTAGAAGAAAAATGTATGATGGACCCCTAGATGAGGAGAATAAGTTGAGAGAAGGAAGGGTTTACGATGGACCCCGAGACGTAGCGAATATGTTGAGAGAAGGAAGGGTTTACGATGGACCTCGAGACGTAGCGAATATGTTGAGAGAAGGAAGGGTTTACGATGGACCTCGAGACGTAGCGAATATGTTGAGAGAAGGAAGGGTTTACGATGGACCTCGAGACATGGCGAATATGTTGAGAGAAGGAAGGGTTTACGATGGACCTCGAGACGTAGCGAATATGTTGAGAGAAGGAAGGGTTTACGATGGACCTCGAGACGTAGCGAATATGTTGAGAGAAGGAAGGGTTTACGATGGACCCCGAGACATGGCGAATATGTTGAGAGAAGGAAGGGTTTACGATGGACCCCGAGACATGGCGAATATGTTGAGAGAAGGAAGGGTTTACGATGGACCCCGAGACATGGCGAATATGTTGAGAGAAGGAAGGGCGTATGACTGTATACTGGATGTAGCGAATATGTTGAGAGAATGATATGGGTGTATGATGGACCCCAAGATGAAGCGGATGTTGAGAGAAAGATAAGGAAGCATAATGAATCCCTAGATTTAGTGAATGTGTTGAGAGAAAGATATAGGCGTATGATAGACCCCTAGATGTAGCGAAAATGGTGAGAGAAAGTAGGACCTATGATATACCTCTAGCGAATATGTTGAGAGAAAGTAGGGCGTATGTTGAGGGAAAGATTAGGGCGTATGGTATACACCTAGATATAGCGAATATGTTGAGGGAAAGATTAGGGCGTCCGATTGACCCCTACATGTAGGGAATATGTTGAGAAAAAGAGTGGCATGATGTGAACTCCTGAATGATGGGAAGATGTTGAAAGTAACACAACACCTTAAAGTTGATCACTAACAGAGCGAGAAAACCTAACTGACCAAGACCCCTGCTTCACTTTCACAAAGTGTTCGCCCGTTGAGTAGGCGTGGATGTGTTGTGTCGCTAATTTTACATGAAAGCCCTGATATCTGCATCTTTCGGCTTCACACATTCGTCTTCGGCATGGGTAGATATGCTTAACAATTTTTCCCAAAACAGAGGTCAATTTAGGCGTACTCTTGCCCACTTTAAATTACCAAGGTTGTGGTGTTCAAATCCCGGCGCCACCAGTTGGGATTTTTATTTATGATTTTTCTCTGCAACAACCACCCCTGGTCTCAGCAGCGAGGCCCGGCTTGAAACGTACTCATCGACGGAAAAAAATATGAGTACCTCGAAGTCGGAGTTATCTGCCTGTGCTGCGAGGGGCCCCTGTGCACACGGCTGCCAGGGAAAAATGGATTAACACGCACAATTCAGTTCCTAGTCTCTAGGGACTTCGCCAGAGGTAAACAGGTGGCGAACGAACGAAGTACAAAGGGATCTTGTGCGAGTGCACACAGGACGTCCTGTTTCTCGTTGTTATTCGAGAAGGCTAGCCATTGGATCTCACTACCCAGAGACCAGGGAAGGGTTAAAACCACGAGGAAAGCACAGGTTCGATACTTTAAACATGTCCACCGTCTGTTGCGGGAATCGAACCCCCGACCTTTCTATCGAGAAGTTGACGTCTTAACTCTAGACTACCCAGCCCACGGAGACACGGAGACAGCTCAGCTAAATTATTCCATTTAAGGCAGAAAAAAAAGTAAAGTGCCCCCGTCACGCCAAGTGACGTATAGGGAATATGGTGTTAGTGACCATAAATTTTACAGACCTTCGGCACATGATCTTTGGGATAATGTGGTCGGTATTACGCCTGTGCCGCTTTACTTTCCCAGAAAAAATCCGGTACCCATTAAAGGTTGGGTGAACCGGAGCCGTCGGTTGGGATCGAACCCTACCTCTTGTCCTTTGTAGTCCAGTTCACTAACCACTGAGCTATCGCGGCTCCCAGATTAAGGTGGAACCGGGAAAGCAAACTTATTATCAAGAGTGTTCCTTGAGGAAATCTGATGTTCCGAACTGAAAGATGATAGTACAGTTGCATCAATGTAAACTGCGCCACAACGCAAACACTGCAGCAGAAATTCAAAACTTTTACTGCTCTCAATAATCATCTTTCGAACTTACTCTAACCGAAAGTTAGATAATTTTATAGTTAGTTTTTATAGTTAGTTTTTATAGTTAGTTTTTATAGTTAGTTTTTATAGTTAGTTTTTATAGTTAATCGAATGCCCCGGCATCACTGCAAACGAATTAAAATAATCCATAATTGCTTAACCGCCCGTGCCAATGGAATCATCCCTCCGAATTAACATCTTATCTCATCTCATTGAAGGATCCAAACAAAGAAAGGCAGCTGCAGTCCCCATCATAGCAGCTACAGCACACGCCGAGGGACATAAAGCGTAGCCGCACCGAAAGTGAACTCAACCGAACTGTATTTCGTCATACGATACTCATTCATCGTGAGCAATCGGAATATCAAAACATTTTGTGTATGAAAAATACAGCTGACGTGTGCACAAATACGATAATATTATCTTTATGGAAAACCTCTGGGCAAGTAACACTTGGATTAATGATATCGCCATCATCTTTATCTTCATTAGCGATTCAGCTGCAGATTTTCTCACCCAATCCTCGTCGGTTTTTTCTTGCTTTCTATTTTTTTGTTGGCCAATATTTTTATTTATCTCTTTACCCATGCCCTCCTTGATCCTCTTATAACTGTTTTAGTTATTAATGTGATCTGTTATTAATGTGATCTGTTATTAATGTGATCTGTTATTAATATGCTCTGTTATTACTAATAACTGCACTCTCAAACATGAGCAGCAAGACATTTAACTCAGTTAAACACGAACCGGCACAGTGTTGTTGTGTAACTACATTAACAGATTTATTTTACAACTATACATTTTACGACTATTCGTTTTACGACTATTCATCTTACAACTGCATCTGCATAAACACAACCATATCGTAAATCGAACATATCCTGTAGTTTCAAAATTTCATCAAGCTCTGGTAGATTTCGCTTTGAGTTTCAGGACCACCCCCCACCCCAAACTAGTCAGCGGCGTAATAAACAGGTGACATCAAGGAGCAGAGTATCCACGGGATTGGAGGGGAGGGGCGTGGGGTTGGGGAAGTAGAAATAAATGAAAAAAATGCTGAAAATTAACCCACCTGGAAGACAAACGTCGGCTAGGAGAATAAGATTTGTGACGATGTGATTGTAAGTTATGTCAGGTGGTTTAGTGATTAGAGCCCCAAATTTAATGAACAAATGATCGGGTTTTAATCCTAGCCTGATCCTCTCCTATTGTTAAAAGAAATACAATAAATTAAATACTTTGCATCTGAGTTGGGGACGATTTTAATTGCAACGAAGAGCACCGTCCTATCACATTCACATGCTATTAATGGACCAATACGTAGTTGAGTAATAAGTTAATACTTTGCTTCTTTACGACAGGAATGTTAAGGGAAAATTCTTTCTATTTTATATTATCGCTGAATAAGTTCACGAGCTTATATAAGGAGAAGAGATCAGTTTTAAATGACTATCATTGTAGATGTCTTCAATAATGTGTTCATAAGTAGATTTCGTTAGTTTTATTGTCCAATTTTTATAATAATCTATTGACAAATGTCACATCATGCAGCATAAAAATAAACAGGACAAATCTGAAACAAGTGCAACGTTTCAAATACTGGGGCACAATAATAACATCAGATGGGAGATGCACCACAGAATTAAAAAGCAGAATAGCTCAGGCCAAAATAGCATTTCAGAAAATGCTAAATATCTTATGCAACAAGTCTATATCAATAGAAGTGAGAAAGAGAGTTCATCGGTGCTATACAGAACCAATTCTGACCTATAGAAGCGAATCGTGGACAGTAGACAAACAAATGAAAAGACGATTAGAGGCCACAGAGATGAAATTTCTCAGAAGAATGTTGAAAGTTTCCTGGACAGCTAAAAAGACCTATGAGGAAATTCTCAAAGAGGCTAACACAAAAAGGGAGCTCCTAAAAAACATCTGAAAGAAACAATCAACATTTTTCGGGCACATCATGAGAGGAGAAAACTTGAAATACTTGGTTACAACAGGCAAAACACAAGGAAAGAGAGATCACGGCCTACAAAGAAAGAAAATACTAGATAATTTGGTGTCGTGGCTTGGGAAACAGTCAACAACCTACCTGATACGATGCACTGAATATAAAAGATTGTGGAAGGACATGATCGCCTACGGCAACCGGTATGGCACGTGATGATGATTGACAAATGTGAGTTATTTTGCCTATGCTCATTAATACCAGTAGCACGTTTAAAACATTGTGGCCCCTTTCTTCTTGTGAACTTGTATGACGATTCATCATCTTCATCGTCCACATGTGGCAGCCGCGATAGCTCAGTGGTTAGTGAACTGGACTATAAAGGACAAGAGGTCGGGTTCGATCCTGACCGACGGCTTCCAGGTTCACCCAGCCTTAAATGGGGACCGGATTTTTTCTGGGAAAATAAGGCGGTACGGGCATAATACCGACCACATTACTCCAAAAACCATGTGCCGACGGTCTGTAAAAATGATGGACACTAACACCATGTTCCCTTATACACCGCTTGGTGTGACGGGGCTCTTTACTTTTTTAATTACTATCGTCCACATGTAAAAACGGCGTAAAGGAGGCGTGCATTTTGCTGTCGTTTAAATCAAGCTGGTGATATTTGTGTCTTTTGGCTACAATCCGACTTTATATCGAGTATCAGGCTAGACTTCATCTTCTATGTTTATTGACGTGGCTTGACTAGTTTGCCTGTTTCTATGACCTCACGAGAAGATAGGATCGTAATCATGTCCGGTGTACTGCTCCTGATATTTACAATCAGTAATGAATCGCTGATCGATGTAAGTCCATCCATTATTGAGCGCCTAGACCCCCGTATTGTTGCTTACATTATTTCATGTACAACGGCATTATTATAAGAAAAGTGAGCAACAACATCAAATGGCCCATGCTTTTCAAAACAAGTTTTTTTTTGTTTTTTTTTTAACACGCGTTCTAATAGGGTAAGAAACTTAATTTTGTCGGATAAAAAAACAATAGGAGCTAAGTTGAGCCGAATCTCGAATACCTACACAATAGACGAGTGCATTATCGACTTCTTCACTGCTACCTCGATCTTGATATAAAGTAAAAAAAAAAAAGTAACGAGCCACCGTCCCGCCAAGTGGCGTATAGGGAATATGGTGTTAGTGATCATAAATTTTACAGACCTTCGGCACATGATTTTTGGGGTAATGTGGTCGGTATTACGCCCGTGCCTCTTTACTTTCCCATAAAAAAATCCGGTACCATTTAAGGCTGGGTGAACCCGCAAGCCGTCGTTTGGGATCAAACCCTACTCTTGTCCGTTGTAGTCAAGTTTCACTATCGATCTTGATATGTTTCAATTAAATGATCTTGCATCGATTGCGGCAGGGCATCATTTTATAAATGATCTTGCATCGGTTGCGGCAGCGCATCATATAAATGATCTTGCATCGATTGCGACAGGGCATCATATTATAAATGATCTTGCATTGATTGCGGCAGGGCATCATTTTATAAATGATCTTGCATCGGTTGCGGCAGCGCATCATATAAATGATCTTGCATCGATTGCGACAGGGCATCATATTATAAATGATCTTGCATCGATTGCGGCAGGGCATCATTTTATAAATGATCTTGCATCGGTTGCGGCAGCGCATCATATAAATGATCTTGCATCGATTGCGACAGGGCATCATATTATAAATGATCTTGCATCGATTGCGGCAGGGCATCATTTTATAAATGATCTTGCATCGGTTGCGACAGGGCATCATTTTATAAATGATCTTGCATCGGTTGCGGCAGCGCATCATATAAATGATCTTGCATCGATTGCCACAGGGCATCATATTATAAATGATCTTGCATCGATTGCGGCAGGGCATCATATTATAAATGATCTTGCATCGATTGCGGCAGGGCATCATATAAATGATCTTGCATCGATTGCGGCAGGGCATCATATTATAAATGATCTTGCATCGATTGCGGCAGGGCATCATTTTATAAATGATCTTGCATCGGTTGCGGCAGGCATCATTTTATAAATGATCTTGCATCGGTTGCGGCAGCGCATCATATAAATGATCTTGCATCGATTGCCACAGGGCATCATATTATAAATGATCTTGCATCGATTGCGGCAGGGCATCATATTATAAATGATCTTGCATCGATTGCGGCAGGGCATCATTTTATAAATGATCTTGCATCGGTTGCGGCAGGGCATCATTTTATAAATGATCTTGCATCGGTTGCGGCAGCGCATCATATAAATGATCTTGCATCGATTGCCACAGGGCATCATATTATAAATGATCTTGCATCGATTGCGGCAGGGCATCATATTATAATGATCTTGCATCGATTGCGGCAGGGCATCATATAAATGATCTTGCATCGATTGCGGCAGGGCATCATATTATAAATGATCTTGCATCGATTGCGGCAGGGCATCATATTATATTTTGGTAACCTCTGTGGATGTGTGTCATATGAAGCGCATAAACTTAAAAGAATAATGTACAAATCAAATTCAGGAAGTATTCAATTTCTATAGAATTAACCTCTGACTCTAAAATACGATCTGTGGACGTCTGGTTGACATATACCTTCTAAATGTTAGTGACCTCCCTTGATTTTCGTAGACCCCCTTGCTGTCATGGGCATTTTAAACGACAGAGACTTCCTCGTACAGACACCTCTATCTGACTAGGCCCCCTACATGACAAATCCTCACTACAAAAGGTGATAAAATACCCCCCACAAGCTGACAGAGATCCCTCTCCTCCGCTTCAATAAGCCCACCCATCTCACAAAATTTTAATGGAGTCGGTGAGAAAATTTTAAGTTGGAAACCACCAGGGAGGGTTGGGGGGGGGAGGAGAGACCACAGGGGATTAAACTTCAGTGGAATTCTGGTCTCAAAACTACGAACAGCACTAAGGCTAAAAGTGATCAGTCACTCACAGCTGACTGCAGGCGTAGGATTCGCAGCTACAGCTGGTCAAGGTCTTACTCCACCCCCACCCTCAGCGGTGCCTCTGAAACAAGAGACTACCCTTTTAAGTCGTGGTGAAAAGAATGAATGCAATCCGGTATCATAAAAATGATATAAAGTCAAATGGATTGGGCCCGAAAGGTGCAAGGCATCGAGGCTTTCACTAAACGACAACTCAGCAAACTTAGACCATTTAATGTCTTCTCAATAGGCAGATGATGAAGGGAATTATACCCAGCAAACTTAGACCATTTAACGTCTTCTCAAAAGGCAGATGATGAAGGGAATTAAACCCGGCAAACTTAGGCCATTTAACGTCTTCTCAAAAGGCAGATGATGAAGGGAATTATACCCAGAAAACTTAGGCCATTTAACGTCTTCTCAAAAGACAGATGATGAAGGGAATTAAACCCAGCAAACTTAGGCCATTTAACGTCTTCTCAAAAGGCAGATGATGAAGGGAATTATACCCAGAAAACTTAGGCCATTTAACGTCTTCTCAAAAGACAGATGATGAAGGGAATTATACCCAGCAAACTTAGGCCATTTAACGTCTTCTCAAAAGGCAGATGATGAAGGGAATTATACCCAGCAAACTTAGGCAATTTAACGTCTTCTCAAAAGACAGATGATGAAGGGAATTATACCCAGCAAGCTTAGACCATTTAACGTCTTCTCAAAAGACAGATGATGAAGGGAATTATACCCAGCAAGCTTAGACCATTTAACGTCTTCTCAAAAGGCAGATGATGGAGGGAATTAAACCCAGCAAGCTTAGACCATTTAACGTCTTCTCAAAAGGCAGATGATGAAGGGAATTAAGCCCAGCAAACTCACAGGAAGTAGAAAAAGAAGAAAACGTGTCATAATATAATACAATTCAAAACAGATATTGGCAGGACATAAAAATAATGTTAAACTAACGAAATAATATTTGGACGTGCATGCAACACTTTCAAACATCAGAGATATTATTAGAACGGAGTTAATCTTCTTCTTTGTCTTTCCTTTCTCACTCACTTTTCAACGCAGAGAGGAAGTATAATTTGAGGTCTGTGGCTCGTTTGTTGCTCTCTGCTGAGGTTAAGTTCACTAGTGTTTCTAATACTCTCGATCCATCTTTCTTTGTGGTTAAACCTTGAGTCTAGTGTTCTCATAATGTTTATTAAAAGCTCGGTGTGTTGTGTTTAGATCTTTATGTCTTATCACATGGCCACAACATTTTATCTGTTGTTTACTTATGTATTCTATGGGGCGAATTACTCCTAGCTTTTTTTCTCTCAGTTCTTCATTTATGATCTTATTTCTCAGGCTGTTTCCATTCATTTATCTAACGCATTTTATCTCGATTTCGGTTATTTTCCTTATTGTTCTTGAGTCTGGAGTCCAGGGCTGACATTGGTAGCACAACGTTAGTATGAAGACTGTACTCGTTTTGCTTCTAGTGTTGACAAGACCAACAAGGACTCGAGTTAATGACTTCAGCAATTACGGTCGGGAGCTAATACATGATTTCCAAGCTGTTTGAGTGTCTTTCTTTCTATTCATTTGAGCCCGATCGCTGCCTTATAAATTTCAAATTGCGGAAATACAAATTTAATCGCCTTTAGAGATATGATTATCATAACATGAGGCCATGTAGAGTCTAAAATGTATAAATGATAGGCTATCAGTCACCAACTGGGTAGATTGCTCGTGGAATATAATGACAGATGATAGTCAGGCTGACAACCTAATACACACAAAATTGAGTGGAAAAGTTAGTTGCTTATTAGTAATTGGGAGAAGCGATAGCTCAGTGGTTTGTGAGATGGACTACAGAGGAAAAGAGGTCGGGTTCGATCCTGATCGACGGCTTCCGGATTTACCCAGCCTTAAATGGGTACCGGATTTTTTTTGGGGGAAAGTAAAGCGGTGCGGACGTGATACCGACCACATTAACCCTAAAAATCAGGTGCCGAATGTCTATAAAAATTATGGTCACTAACACTATATTCCCTATACGCCACTTGGCGTGACGCGGCTCTTTACTATTTTTTTTTTACTTGTTAATAATTACATTGTCTTCTGTTTCGACATATTTGGATTTTAATAGAACGCTCTTGTGTATTGTACAGGAAATGACGTCAAGTCTGCCTGCGTACGTCAAACCAGTAAAATCTTATTTAGGCAGGTAGTTTTATGAGATGAGAATGTCAACACAACCGGAACCTTTAGTTGTCTTTTGCTTGAAACTTGAGAATGTATAAATGATTGCTCTTTCGTGAACAGTTTGTGGATCAACATAAGCTGATAAAGAAGGAGAGGAAGCCACTAGTCATGCTCAACAGCAACTATCTAGCAACAAATTAAACTCCTCTTTAATTCGGTGGGTGGGAGAAAAAAAAGCTGGGGGGGGGGGGGAGAGAACAGTGGAATGCCCGAAGATAGAGTGGCCCATCCCTGTTCTTCCCTGTACAGTGTGAACTTTGAACCGTCGCTGCTATCTTCGCTTTGTTAATAGTCTCAGCACCCATCATCCATCTCTGGAGGCAACGATCCGCTGACATTAATGGGTTTTCTATCTGTACTTTTGTTCTTCCTTAAATCTCTCAGCCCTTCTTATTCTTGTCCTCACTCTCTCTTGTCTCTCTCTCTCTCTCTCTCTCTCTCTCTCTCTCTCTCTCTCTCCAGCAAGCTCTAACACAGTCTCTGTCCTTTTTGAAAATCCCTGTTGCCTCATGGAGTTCACGTTACACCAATTACAGTAATGAGTTTTCTCCCTTTCCGTTCAATGTTTTCTATGACTCTTTTACACACACACACACACACACACACACACACACACACTCTCTCTCTCTCTCATCCATCTATCTAACAATCCCTCTCTGATCAATCGATCTACCTCTCCCTCTCTCATCCGTCTATCTACCACTCTCTAATTCTCATCCATCTATCTATCACTCTCTCATCTATCTATCTATATATCACTCTCTCATCCATCTATCTACCACTCTCTAACTCTCATCCACCTATTTATCACTCTCTCATCCATCCATCTACCACTCTCCCTTTCATCCATCTATCACCACTCTCTCTCTCTCTCTCTCTCTCTCTCTCATTCATCTACCATTCTCTCTCTCTCTCTCTCTTTCTCATTTTTGTCTTGTCACCTCCATAAATTCAGCTCCACACTTTCTTCGTCAAGCTCTATTATACTATTCCTCTGTTAATATCCCACTATACCCCCTTCTCTTTGACTATCTCTCTCTCTCTCTCTCTCTCTCTCCCTCTCTATCTCTAACTCCCTCTCCTTTGTCCAAATCTTTTCTTCCCTTCCTTCAATAACCCTTTCTTATCATGTCTTTTCTTTTCTCCCTCTTTCACACATATTTTGCCTCTTTTTTCCTTTGCCTCTCTATCCCTCTTCTTGGTCTCTTCCCAACCACGCATTCTCTCTTGTTCGCACATTCTATCTCTCTCTCTCTCTCTCTCTCTCTCTCTCTCTCTCTCTCTCTCTCTCTTTAGTCAAATAAAGCAAAGCTTGACCCACTGAGCCAGTAATAAACCTCCCCCGACGCAATTAAAATACCAAAGCGGAAAGGTTAATGACAGTATTAATGACAGAGTGGAAACGGTCATAAACAAGACTCAAGCCACATAACAGACCTCTACAACTGACAATACTGAATGTGTCTCCGAAAAGGCGACACAACAAAGAAGTTGAACACAACTGGAGACACTATAAAGTTACCTATTACAATTATTTGAAATTGGAAAACCAAATACCCAGCGGCAGGCTTCAATTATAAGCACCAGAAGAGAGATTTTTTTTTCTTCGATTGCCCTCATCATGTCAGTATTTTTCACTTCTATTTTTTTTTTAAAGAAGTGAGATGCAGAATTGCTCAGGCAAAAGCAGCTTTTCAAAAAATGAGGAAGATACTATGCAATCCATTTTTGACAATAGAAACAAGAAAAAGAGTTCTTAAATGTTATGTAGAGTCAGTCTTAACATATGGATGTGAATCATGGACAGTAGGACAACAAACAAGAAGATTACTGGAGTCTGTAGAAATGTGGTTTTACAGAAGAATGTTGACAATACCATGGACAGCTAAGAAGAGTAATGAAAACTGAAAGAGTACATAGCAAAAAGAGAGCTAATTTCCAATATTAGGAAGAAGCAATCATCATTTTTTTGGCCATGTAATGAGAAGAGAACAGCTGGAATATATTGTAACAACTGGGAAAATTGAGGGACGAAGAGATAGAGGAAAGCAGAGAGAAAAAATACCAGACAACTTTAGAGAATGGCTTGGCAGAAGGTGAACAACAGAAAATGATAACTGACTGTCGAGATCGAAAATTGTGGAGAAACATGATCACCTACGCCAGCAGGCCTGGTACTTGATGATGATGATTTTTTTTTGTAGCAACATTTTATTAAATTGTCAAATTTGGCGACATACAATTCCATTATTCCATCCACATATTGTTCTTTCGACCCGAAGACGGCACATAGGCAAGAGATTCAATACTCTTCCTATCAAACGATCTTTGCTGTTAGGTGTCAGACTTTCTACAAGTATTTGTATCCTCTGATTCCCATTTGAGGGCCTACTTTGAGATTCTCCTGTTGTCTCTTCTCATCAGATGACCCACATTTGTTCACCTTCTTTTCTTTATTCCTCTAATACTTTGTGCCAACAGAATGTACGAAAACTTACTTTGAGTAAACTCATTTGTGATGTTTTCGTTTTGATTAAAAACAAAAACAATTTAATTTTTCACTAGCTCAGTTCTTATTTGTTTCATTCTCTTATTGATCTGTATGTATTTATTTAAATTTATTTGGCGTTATTATTATTTTTGCGAGATGAATCAATGACTGTGAAATTATACGACAAAAATACACATACCACAAACACACATTGACTTTGAAGCGATACTTTCTTTAACTCAAATTGCTTTGGGGCCCAGATTTTTCAATCTGTGAATGAATTAACCACTTAAGTCTTAAGATTTAAGCTCTTCCTAAAAGGGAAGGCGTGTTCACGCTTCGACTTTTAAGAGGACTATGAATAATACCGACCACATTACCCCAAAAATCATGTGCTGAAGGTCTGTACAATTTATGGTCACTAACACCATATTCCCTATACGCCACTTGGCGGGACGGGGTTCTTTACTTTACTATGAACATAATCAAATTTTTATTCAATTAACGTGGCTTTCCGTAGAAGTTGTATCTTTTTATAAATTTATATACTTGCTAATTGTATCTTTTATCACGATATCTCACTTGTCGAAGTTTAGATAGGGTCATGACGTGTTTTTTTTTAAATTGTACTTCAGAAATTACAGGAATTTGAAATGATGGCCTGCACAAGAAGGAACTATCAACCGAGAGAAAGATATGGATGTCTTTAATCAGCCACTGATTAGAGCCATATGTATATGTACACTAGTGTGTAAAGGTAAAGGTAAAGTACGAGACTTGAACCGGCGTCTTAGCACGCGGGTTTACACCCATATGTGCTCGGCCGCCTATCCAGAAATGTTCGGATATTTCTGTATAATGTAGCCTCAAGCATCGAAACTCAGATACGAAGCGACGTTCCTCACCTTCCCAGGTTAATATCCTGGTACCCATTTCTGCCAACGGCTGGGTCGACCGTAGGGGTATTTTTTTTCCAACCACGAGTACAATTCACACTGCTCGCAGCGGGAATCGAACACGGGTTGTCCGAACGTCGGTAGTCCAGTCGGGTGGTTTTCCCAACTAGGCTACCGATGTGTGTGTGTGTATACAAGAACAGAATACACGACGAAATAAAAGAAAAATATAATTTTGGGGGGACGTTGTAAAATCCATTCTCAACTATGACTGACGGAAACTACTTTGTATTGAAACATTAATGAGAGAGTGAGAGAGAAAGACTGATAGACAACCGAGCAGACATCCAGATAGGTAGATATGTTAGATACAGACAGACAGACAGACGGACGGACGAACGGACGGAGGCATGGATGGATGGGTGGATGGGTGGATGGGTGGATGGATTGGTGGGTGTGGGTGAGTGGGTGGATGGATAGATGGATGGATGGATGGGTGTGGGTGGGTGGGTGGTATGGGTGGGTGGATGGATTGATGGATGGATGGGTGTGGGTGGGTGGGTGGATGGATGGATAGATGGATGGATGGATGGGTGTGGGTTGGTGGGTATGGGTGTGTGGATGGATAGATGGATTGATGGATGGATGGATGGGTGTGGGTGGGTGAATGGATAGATGGATGGATGGATGGATGAATGGATGAATAGATAGAAAAATATATAAATATGATGGATGTATACTTTAAAATGTGCTAGTGTGTTCGATAAATATTCTAAATTAAATTGCTCAGATGACACTCTCAGAACATTTGGTTAAACAATATAAAGCCGGAAGCGGGAGGGGGTGTTTAGTTGCATGTGAAACTTCGATGTTTTTTCTGAAACCGACAAATGTTATATTGACCTACTGTCAAATGTAAAGTAAGGTACCCCCGTCACGCCAAGTGGCGTATAGGGAATATGGTATTAGTGACCATACATTTTACAGACCTTCGGCACATGATTTTTTGGGGTAATGTGGTCGGTATTACGCCCGTGCCGCTTCACTTTCCCAGAAAAAAACCGGTACCCATGAAAGCCTGGCTGAACCCGGAAGCCGTCGGTTGGGATCGAACCCTACCCCTTTCCTTTGTAGTCCAGTTCACTAACCACTGAGCTATCGCGGCTCCCATTGACCTACTGTGGAGATAACTAAAACACAAACACCACCAGGGATCTATGCAACTAAGACAATGACAGTGACAGAGCATAGGACATTTGCTTATCGTATTATTATTTTTATACTGGAGATATTAGCCAATCAACCACTAAATATCTTCAGTGATAAAGAAAAGACGATGGTCATATGTTGGACATGTGATGAGAAGAGATAATAACCGAACAGCAATGCAAGCCTTCATGTGGGAAACAACAGGTAAGAGGAAAAGAGGCAGACCCAGAGAGACACTGAGAAGAACATTGATGAGAGAGGCAAGAGCAGCAGGAATCGGCTTCCTCAATGAGATAGAGCTGCTTGCACAGAACAGAGATAAATGGCGAGATTTGATAAAATACATTTAAAAGAATTGAAAACTGCTAGAACAAAAATGTAGGTAAGAGAAGGAGTATCTTGGTCTACTCCCTATGGGCCGGCTACGGCTCGAAAGTCATTAGATAGATAGATTATTATTTTGATTATAATGGTTTTAATTACATTTCTTCAAAGCTCGACTTTGTGTGCGGGTTGATCGTATAGGTGGACGCAACAGGTCAGATCTCGAACATTGACCGAGACATAAAGATCTCTTGTAAGTGTCAACGCATGGTTACTTTAGTTTCAACAATGTAATATATGTCCGGAAAGAATTCCAGATTTGCGAGACACCCTGAAGTAAAAAGAGGGAGGAAAATTAATGAACTGGCTCGAGTTAAGCCTGTGCTGTGTCATTTTACACAACCACTGACGTCCGAGGGGGTTAAAACAGACCGCGAGGATCAACACACGTCAGAGCTGAGACGCTTTCCGGAAACAGATATCTATACGGTCCTAAGTGCGGCACATCCAGGGGGGATTTACAAGCCTGTATCATTTTCTGAAATGTGCAGTAAGAAGTTGACTTTATTTCATAAGTATCTCAGTTGTCACGACTTGAAAGAGTTACAGAAATATTTTAATATGAAACGTATTCACAGCTCTGTCTGTTGAACAAAAGGAGCGATACATTAAGAGAAGTTGGTTAAGACAGTGTCTGAGCTTCCTTCGGCAGAGAAACCATGGGGGCGCCAAATGAGAAAACTGTTAAGGACCGTATATTTTTCAGAGACGAGTACTTCTTAAGATCATTGTGTCTGTCGACCACTTGATGTTATTTCAAGCCCCTCCTACCCTCTCACTCCCCTTCCCCCACCAACAGGCCAGTTACACAAACATGTCACCATCACTCACTTGGTACCAAGATGTCCAATTAATCATTCTTACAGTTTGATAATCCTATATTAATCATTATCTTGCTATCAAATTCCATCCCCCTCTCTCTCTTACTCCCCTCTCTCTCCTACTCTCTCCTACTCTCTCTCTCTTACTCCCCTCTCTCTCCTACTCTCTCTCTCTCTCTCTCCGTCTCTCAAAGTTTCACATTCCTGTGTTTACCGCCAGTTTCGTTAAAGAAATTAATGTCCATCGAATCCTGGTTTATACTGTCTCATCACGCGGCCGTCGTGATTAATTCGTTCTTTCATTATTTTTCAATATTCAATCTTATCGTCTTGGTCACCTGAACTCGACCTTCACGATATGAAGAGACCCTCGGCGCCACCATGGCTACAGGAACTCATTATTGACTTCACCATGTTCACATGAACTCATGCTAAACACCACTAAGGTTCCAAATGTCTAAGTCTCCATGGCTTCTGGTATATTAAAAAAAAAGTAAAGAGCACCCGTCTGCCAAGTGGCGTATACGGAATATGGTGTTAGTGACCATAAATTTTACAGACCTTAAGCACATGATTTTTGGGGCAATGGGGTCGGTATTACGCCCATGCCGCTTTACTTTCCAAAGGAAAAAAAATCCGGTACCCATTTAAGGCTGGGTGAACCCGGAAGTCGTCGGTTGGGATCGAAACCTACCCCTTGTCCTTTGTAGTCCAGTTCATTAACCACTGAGCTATCGCGGCTCATGGTTTCTTCTTCTTCTTCTTTTACCTTTTAGCTCCTGGTGGAGCATAGGTCTTCAACAAACACTTTCCAAGTCGTTCTGTTTTTTGCAATTCTTTTAAGATCATTCCATGTCTTCCCCATCATCTTCATCTCTGCTTCTATCTGTCTTCTCCAAGAATTCCTTGGTCTTCCTCTTTGTCTTTTCCCCTGGGGATTCCAAAAAAGGGCCTGTTGTGTAATACTCTCAGTTGGCTTCCGTAGTGTGTGTCCTATCCATCGCCATCGTCTTCGCTGTATCTCTTTATCCACTGGTATTTGACCGGTACATTTCCATAATTCCACGTTAGTGACTTTGTCCTGCCATTTCCATCCCTTTATTCTGCGCAAGCATCCATTAATGAAAGTCTGTACTTTCGTGATTGTCAATTTTGTCATTCTCCATGTTTCACAGCCATATAATAGGACCGACTTAACATTTGAGTTGAAAATTTTTATTTTTGTATTTAGCCTAATTTCTTTGGATTTCCATATGTTTCCCAGTGCAATGAAAGCTCCTCTTGCTTTTGATATCCTTATTTTGGTATCATTTTCTGTTCCTCCCTCTTTATCTATATTACTGCCCAGATATATATAAGATTGTACGTCTAGTAGAGGTATTTCTCCTAGTTTTATATGGTTATTGCCAACTGCATTAATTCTCATAATATTGGTCTTATCTCTATTAATCTTTAGTCCTAGCTGTTGTGATCTCTCATCTAATATACTCATTTTATCCTGCATCTGTTGATGGCTGTGTGATAGGAGAGCTATGTCATCAGCAAAGTCTAAATCATCAAGTTGTTTGGTCAGTGACCACTGGATCCCATTTCTGTTGTTTTGAGTTATTTTCATAATCCAATCTATGGCCAGTAGAAAGAGAAATGGAGACAGGAGGCATCCTTGCCTTACTCCTGTTCTTATTTCAAATGCTTCTGTAAGCTGTCCTTCATGCACCACACTACATTTTGTTCCTTCATACATTGTTTTTATCAGGTTAATAAACTTTATGGGGATTCCGTAATGACTCAGCAACTTCCAAAGCATTCTTCTGTCTAAACTATCAAATGCCTTTTCGTAATCTATGAATCCAATATATAGTGGGGATTTTAGTTCTAAACTTTGTTCAACTATTATACGTAGGGTAGTTATTTGATCAGCACATGATCTGTTCTTCCTAAAACCTGCTTGTTCATCTCTCAAGTGTTTCTCTATAGCCTCTTTTAGTCTCTCCAGAATGATTCTGCCTAATATTTTTCCTGGCACTGATAGTAGCATAATTCCCTATAATTTGTGCACTCCTGTAAACTTCCTTTCTTTGGTAGTTTGATCATATAACCTTCTCTCCAGTCTTTAGGTATTTCTTCCCTCTCCCAAATTTTATCCAATAGATCCTGTAACATCTTGGTAGAGGTGTTAATATCTGCTTTGATGGCTTCCGAAGGAATTTCATCTGGTCCTGTGGCTTTACCATCTTTTAATAATTTGATGGCTTTCATTATTTCTTCTTTGCTTGGTTTTCCGCAGTTAACGTGTAACTCTTCTTCTGCTGGTAGTATATCTGGAGGATTATTTGAGCCGGGTCTGTTCAAAAGTTCTTCAAAGTGTTCTTTCCATCTCTCCATTTGTTCCCTTATATTACTAAGCAGATTTCCTTTCTTGTCTTTGATAAAGGCGTTGATCTGTTTGTATTTTCCACCTAATTTCTTTGTGCTGTTGTACAGTTCTTTCATATTCCCTTTATTTGCTGCTTCTTCTGCCTCTTTAGCTAGTTCATCTATATATTTCCTCTTATCCCTTTTAATGCATCTTCTCACTTCTTTGTTCACCTCTGTGTAAGCTTCCTGTGTCTTGGCTTTATTACTTCTTGTTTTGCTTTTATTTATGTCTGCTTTCTTGTTCTTTCTTTCTTTAATTTTATCCAGGGTCTCTGCTGTCATCCATGCCTTATTCTGTCGTTCTCTTTTCCCCAGTGTTTCTTCGCATGTCTCTTTCCATATATTTTTTACCTGTTTCCAATGATCTTCTATATTTATTGTATTTTCTAGTTGTTGGAGGACTTGGTATTTGTTTGATATTGTGACTGCGAATTTATCTTTAATTCCTTGTTCTTTAAGAAACCCTACATTGAAATACTTTCTACCCTTATTCGTTGTATTATACCTTTTTAATTTAATTTAAGTTTGGCTAACAGAAGATGATGATCAGAAGCTATATCTGCCCCTCTATATACTTTTACATCCTGTAAGGATGACTTAAATTTATTATTAATACATATGTGATCAATTTGATTTTCCGTTCTATGATCTGGTGACACCCATGTAGCTTTGTGTATTCTTTTATGTTGGAATATTGTTCCTCCTAGGCTCATTTGATTAAGGGCGCAGAAATTCACAAATATCTCTCCATTCTCGTTTATATCTCCAAGTCCATGTTTTCCCATAATCTCTTCGAAGCCTCTGTTGTCTGATCCTACCTTAGCATTTAGGTCTCCCATCAAGATTATAATATCCTTGGCTCGTCTTGCATCCATCTGCCATTGTAGCTGTTTATAAAAATCATCTTTAACTGAGTCATCTTTATCGTTGGTTGGTGCATAGCATTGTATAATGTGTAATTTTATTTTGTTTTTGGTTGTTCTAAATGTTGCTCTCACCAGTCTTGGTCCCACTGCCTCCCATTCTATTAGTGTCTTCTGTGCATTTTTTGATAGCATTATAGCTACCCCTTCGCTATGTTGTGCTCCTGGTTCCTGGTGTCCTGATGATAAAATCATCTCCCCTGTATTCAATTTTATTCTCTCTGCTCCCAGCCATCTTGTTTCACACATTCCCAGAATATCTATCTTATAGTTGGTCATTTCTGCTGCCACTTGTGCCGCTTTTCCCTGTTCGTTAAGGGTACGAACATTCCAGGTGCCAATTCTGGATGATTTCCTGGTAGACAAAGGGTGAGTCGGCAACCCGGACTCCTTATGGCTTTCTCCGGATTGCGTCATACGTCTCTTAGACAGAGAGCCCTTCTCTTTCCTGGTTGACGGATTAACTTTATCTTTCTTTGACTTGTTCATGTTTGTGAAGTTTTTTCGGCTTACTTTTTTTACAGTATGGGATAGCCAGTCCCATGCCTAACCCTCCTTTCTCGCCTCTTACGAACATGCCTGGTAGGGTACAGCGCCGCTATTCTTTACTCCCCTTTCGGGCCCCGGCAGCGCACGGGCGTCATGGTTTCTGGTACTCACAATTATTTGCTTTTACATGACTTTATGATATGCATTATATACGATTATATGAGAAATAGAAGCAAAATGAAAACCATAGTTTGTGAAATCACAAGGGCATGGATTCATTGTTGTGTTAAACAACAGGGAAAATGAGTATCAATTTACTATTAGTTTCGCGATGACTATTAGATTAAGGGATTAATGGGAAGATTATTTAGTTCAGTTAATTCATTTGGGGTGAGGGGAGGGGGGATTTATGAAACCACGAGACGATTTAAATATCTGCACAGATACAAGACCGATAAAGTCATGAGACAATTTAAATGTCTACACAGATACAAGAACGATAAAGTCATGAGACAATTTAAATATCTGCACAGATACAAGACCGATAAAGTCATGAGACAATTTAAATGTCTGCACAGATACAAGAACGATAAAGTCATGAGACAATTTAAATGTCTGCACAGATACAAGAACGATAAAGTCATGAGACAATTTAAATGTCTGCACAGATACAAGACCGATAAAGTCATGAGACAATTTAAATGTCTGCACAGATACAAGAACGATAAAGTCATGAGACAATTTAAATGTCTGCACAGATACAAGTCTGATAAAACCACGAGACAATTTAAATGTCTGCACAGATACAAGGCCGATAAAGTCATGAGACAATTTAAATGTCTGCACAGATACAAGACCGATAAAGTCATGAGACAATTTAAATGTCTGCACAGATACAAGAACGATAAAACCACGAGACAATTTAAATGTCTGCACAGATACAAGACCGGTGATTGAAGTAAATGTCTTCTTCATAACGTTTACGCGTCAAGTATGTGTGGGTTGTGACAACAAAGCCGCGATACCTGAGCCTTTCCACCAGACACATCCGTCCTGGGCATGATTGATTTGAAATATCACTTGTTTGCCCGGACAGCAGCAGTTATGGCCTACTCTTTTCTATTGTTAACTGTCAACGGTTCTTTAACTTGCATAGAAGGCAAGCAGGACATCCTATGCCTCGTTGTTATCCGAGAGGAAGATATCGGATCTTACAACCCAGAGATGGAAAGATATCGGATCTTACAGCCCAGAGAAGGAAAGATGTCAAATCTTACAACCCAGAGAAGGAAAGATGTCAAATCTTACAACCCAGAGATGGAAAGATATCGGATCTTACAGCCCAGAGAAGGAAAGATGTCAAATCTTACAACCCAGAGATGGAAAGATATCGGATCTTACAGCCCAGAGAAGGAAAGATGTCAAATCTTACAACCCAGAGAAGGAAAGATGTCAAATCTTACAACCCAGAGATGGAAAGATATCGGATCTTACAACCCAGAGATGGAAAGATATCGGATCTTACAGCCCAGAGAAGGAAAGATGTCAAATCTTACAACCCAGAGATGAAAAGATATCGGATCTTACAGCCCAGAGAGGTAAAGATATCGGATCTTACAGCCCAGAGAGGGAAAGATATCGGATCTTACAGCCCAGAGAGTGAAAGATGTCGGATTTTAAAACACAGAGAGGGAAAGATATCGAATCTTACAGCACAGGGAGGAAAAGATATCGGATCTTACAGCACAGAGAGGGAAAGATATCGGATCTTACAGCACAGAGAGGGAAAGATATCGGATCTTACAGCACAGAGAGGGAAAGATATCGGATCTTACAGCACAGAGAGGGAAAGATATCGGATCTTACAGCACAGAGAGGGAAAGATATCGCATCTTACAGCCGAGAGAGGGAAAGATATCGGATCTTACAGCACAGAGAGGGAAAGATATCGGATCTTACAGCACAGAGATGGAAAGATATCGAATCTTACAACACAGGGAGGAAAAGGTATCGGAACTTGCAGCACAGAGATGGAAAGATATCGGATCTTACAGCACAGAGATGGAAAGATATCGAATCTTACAGCACAGAGAGGGAAAGATATCGGAACTTACAACACAGGGAGGAAAAGATATCGAATCTTACAACACAGGGAGGAAAAGATATCGGATCTTACAACACAGGGAGGAAAAGATATCGAATCTTACAACACAGGGAGGAAAAGATATCGGAACTTACAACACAGGGAGGAAAAGATATCGAATCTTACAACACAGGGAGGAAAAGATATCGGATCTTACAGCACAGAGATGGAAAGATATCGAATCTTACAACACAGGGAGGAAAAGGTATCGGATCTTACAGCACAGAGAGGGAAAAATATCGGATCTTAAAACCCAGAGAGGTAAAGATATCGGATCTTAAAACCCAGAGAAGGAAAGATACGGATCTTAAAACCCAGAGACCAGAGAAAGGTAAAGTCCCGAAGACAACTCGGATTCGAAATGAAAAATGCGCACCGTCTGTGGCAGGATTCAAACTCCAGATCTTCCTGTCGAGAGGTCGACGCCTTACCTATAGACCACACAAGAAAAACAAGGAGGAGCGCAGTGGTGTTTTCATGAAATAAGAGATTTTCGTCTTTTTCTTTCATTTCTTCCACATTTGTCTTTCAGCGTAGCGGGAAGATATAGTTTGCCGTCTTATATTCTTCCGTTGGTTTCTCCTTTATGTTGTTTTCTAGTGCCTTTTACATTCCATCATTCCATACTTTTCGTGGTTGGCACTTGGAAGTCGTCCTCTCGTTGCGTTTGTTAATGAATCATTTCACAATTAGTTCTGTCTTGTCGCTTATGTAATATTTAAAAAATAAAATTACATATATATATATATAGACTATGCTGTACAGATGTACATGTGAGTATTTCTAAACATGGGCTTTGTCCTGAACAGTGTGTAGAACCCCTACTCTAAGGGCATCCTCTTTTCTGACGACATAAAGGTCCCCTGTATTCCGTACACCACTAATGGATTCTAAGTGTATTGACAGTTTAACGTCACGAAAGAGATGACAGCTGGGCCTGATAAACAGTCGGAATTTTGATGGAAATTCCTGATAGTTTTTGTCAAAAATGCTGATGTTGAAAGTCCAGAACAAGTGCTTAATTCTTGTAACTTTCGTGTTAATTTATGATTTTACAGTCAGCTATTTAGCCCTTTTCTTCAATAACTTGACTGGTTAGGAGACAAGAAAAAAATTTTGAAAGGGCCCACAATAATATCAGCAACATTTGAAAGTTGATACCATGTAATGAAATAATCAGACACAAAGGTACATACACAAACACACAGATGCTCACACACAATCAGGTACTATGCTGCAGCAAACAATCATGTCTCGTCATATATTTCTGTCTCTACTGTCGCTTCTACGTTCTGCTGTTAATTTATACCCACACCATTTACTTAAATATCTCCTATCTATTCTCTGTGTATGTGTGTTTTTTTTTGTTGTTGTCCATTTATCTTCTTACTTCAATGAATCTAGCTACCACAATATGTTCTAATTGATCACTTCTCATTACATGGTAAAGATTATGATGATCGTTTCCTAGTGCTACAAGCAATTTTCTTTTCCTTTTTTCCTTTTTCTTTTTTGCTTTGGCTCGTTTAGAACATCCCCGTTAATCTATTCATCTATCGATGGTACTTGCAACATTTACTTCTGAAAACTTGTTTCTGGGGCCTCCAAAGATGTTTCTTGTCTGTTCTCGAGTTGTCCAGAATTCTCTTCTATATGTCAGGTCGGAAGGGAGCCGCGATAGCTCAGTGGTTAGTGAACTGGACTACAAAGGACAAGGGGTAGGGTTCAATCCCAACCGACGGCTTCCGAATTCACCCAGCATTTAATGGGTTCCGGATTTTTTTCTGGGAAAGTGAAGCGGCACGGGTGTAATACCGACCACATTACCCCAAAAATCATATGCCAAAGGTCTGTAAAATGTATGGTCACTAACACCATATTCCCTATACGCCACATGACGTGACGGGGATACTTTACTTTTTCTTTTAATGTCAGTTCAGGCTCAGGTTGTCTGATTCTTCTTCTTTCTCTTGTTGGCGTTCTCTTTGGTGTCCACCCTTTAAGCTGTGCGGTGTCGCTAGTTTTAAACAACGATATCTGCGCCATTTGGGCCTGAAATATCTCTCATCCACATCGGCAGCTTGGCCTACTGTTTTAGATTTTTTTTAACTGCCAAACATTCTTTAACGCGCGCGAGTGCACACGAGATCTCCTGCATTACGCCGTTATCCACTAGAAATCGGATCTGACTACCCAGAGACCAAGAGCGGGTAAAGTTAGCAAGAAAATACGAAATAGAAGTGCGAATTCCCACCACTTGTAGTAGCATTTGAACCTGAGACCTTTCTGTCCTGAGGACGTTTTATCTCTAGACTAGTCTACACCATCTAGTCCTTGGGTTCTATAATATCTCTGGTACTCACCTGAATGGAGGCGAATGCGCGACTACCAGCACCAGAGCTGGAAGTTGTCAGCGACCCACAGCTGATGGCTTGCGCCAGGATCGGTGAACCAAAACCATCCAGACCCTGCTCCACCCCTCCGCGGTGCCTCTAGTAACAGACTAACCTGTCTAGTCTGGCCAAGCGAGTAGGTATCGAAGAGGGAAGACAACCCGGTACTCACAAAATGTCGTGCTGAAGTCGAATGTGTTGGGCCGAAAGGCGCAAATATCACAGTTATACTGCAGAACACAACGCAGACATGCCCACTTAACGTTCTTTTAAGGGCGGATGATGAAGAGGAATACTCCTTTAATCATCTAGTGAACGCAAGCAAGCAAGATCTGCTGTACATCTACTATCTGATGTTATCGTTCGAGCGTATTTTAATTAATTAATCTACTTTAATGCAACAAAATGACACTTCTAGCTGTACTCTGCGTGTGTCTTATAACAATTTCTCATCATCGTCAGCCTTTATAAGAACATAAAGTTAACGTTGATGAGTTATATTGTGGTTGGCATCCAGCCCGGGATGTGCGATGGCTGCCACTATCGAAACAGACTTCGATTTCAACGTGGACATTTCGTGTGCCCGCTTATCTTCGCTCTTCCAAGCATAATCCCTTGTCAAACTGGTTAATCTGATTTAATGCAAATCGCATGGAGGAAGTGTAGAGTACCCATCACTTATTATTCGCTTAACCTAACATAAAAGCAATTATATATATGCAAAACAAGCACTCTACAATACAATCTTCATCAAAACATTTTGCTACCAACGCCAGTCCTTCCTGGACCCTAGACGCAAGAACAATAAGAAAAATAACCTTTACTGAGATGAAATGTGTTAGACGAATGACAGGAAACAGCCTGAGAGATAAGATCAGAAATTAAGAACTGAAAAAAAGTTAGGAATAACCCCCGACATAGAATATAAAAAGAAACAACACATAAAATAGTTTGGCCATGTGACAGGGCAGAAAGTTTAAAACACAGCACAACGTCCTTTAATAAACGTTGCGAGAACACCAGACCCAAGGGCCGACCATGAAAAAGATGGATTGACGGAATATTAAAAACACTAGGGAAACATAACAGCAGCAAAGCTAACAGAAGAGCAAAAGACCGCAAATTACGTCTCCTCTCGACGCTGAAAGGCAAATGAGGAAGGAAAGAAGAAGATATATATTTTTTAATTTAAAAATGTGTTCTCCATTTTGATGCGATTTGGCATTGAATCCATTAAATTTGAGCAGTCTTTTTGGATTGTACGGTCTGTATACTACACTAGGATTAAAGGCTGAATCAGCTTCTCCTTGTTAGTGAAGCCCGTTCCAGTCATTGCCTGGAAATAGACCACACATTCTCAGGTATTGAGATCAAGCGAGTTTCCAGGCTACTCCTGTAAGTTTATTTAACTGTCCTGGACAAGTCTACTTTCGAATTGTGACATGTGGTCAGATCTTACTGGAGAACACTAAATCCGTCAATTAATTTCAATTTATTTGTACAAGGATGTTTACACACACACACACATACGACACACATACACTCACACACATATATATAATTCTACTAGTTTAGGGTGAAGCAAACCGCGGTCGAAACGTTTGATGATGTAGATCAGCAACATGCCCTGTTCCCTGTCTTCTGTATATGATCCGGAGCCATCCCTACGAATGGTTACTGTAGTATTCTACTGGCTTGATGATCTCAATTCAAATAACAACAAAAATATACGGTTTAGGTGACCACTCAACCTCTAAAAAATGATGCCAAGATACTTTCATGTGGGAAAGTACGGTGCTGCGGCCTGGTGTGTTACTGACCACATCATCTAGAAATGTGTTGGTGTTCATGAAATATATGGTGGCTAACACCATGCCACCACATTCCTCAAACGCAACAAGATGTGACAGTTCCTGGTCTCCCACTTTAAGTCCTCGCTAGGTTAATCTTCTTCGTACCATACATTTCCGCCTTTACTGGTTTCTAACAGGTTATCACCCAGCCTTTAATGGGTATCGGATTTTTTTCTGGGAAAGTAAAGCGGCACGGGCGTAATACCGACCACATTACCCCAAAAAGTAATGTGCCGAAAATCTGTAGAATTTATGGTCACTAGCACCATATTCCCTATAAGCCAATTGGCGTGACGGGGACTCTTTACCTGTACTTTTTACCAGGTTGTCTGCGGTCAGCCTCACTTTTATCACACTGCTGGGCTGAACCAAAGTTTCAAGGAGCGGAAGATTAAAATAGGAAGCACAATACAGTCGCGACGAGGTCAATTTTTTAATTTCATTTCTAATTGGAACTATTTTTTTTACCCTACCGTAATCGGAATCTGTGTACATGCTATATAAATTAATGTAAGCCATAGAGTTGATTTTTTATTTTTAATACTTTCATTCACTATAAATTAGTGCAGGCCCTATAGTTTAATTTTTAAATAAGCTTAATAAAATGTAAATTAATGTACTATATACTAAATGTGCTTAATCATAAAAATGCATCTAACATAGGAAAAACAAACAGAAGAAAAAAAAAAACTTCTCCTTTGACTCACTTATGTGGCCAGGTTACTTTTCGCAGTAATTTCCAAGCCTGTAGTTATATTTGACTGCGACTTCTTTTCCTTGCAATCCACTGCATGGCCTACTGTTGCGCCACTATAGCGAGAAAATATGTCTGATCGTGTATTTGTCTAGTACCCTTGTTTATTGATGAAGACTTGATAATCGAAACGTTTAGTTACTTTGTCTTGTCATGATATTGTAAAACTATAACAAACTGGTATGTGTTTTTCCCTATCAACTATCATTCTTCTACATTCCCTCATTACTGGATTGCTGTTTCTATACGTTGCGGTGATGACTTATGGTCATTTATAGCTCATGAATTCAAAGTAAGAACATATAAGACTACAAAGGACAAAAGTCGAGTTCGATCCTGATCGGCGGCCTCCGACTACACCCAGCCTTAAATGGGTACCAGTAAGTTTTTTTTTTTTTTTTTTTTTTTTTTTGGGGGGGGGGGGGGAGTAAAGCGGCACAGACGTAATACTGACCACATTACCACAAAAATCATATGCCGAACGTCTGTAAAAATTATGGTTACTAACGCCATATTTTCTATATGCTACTTGGCGTAAGGGGCTTCTTTACTTTTTTTTTTTTTACATATAAGACACTGGAGGTAGAACATCGTTAAGATCGGGAAACATGTAAAGTATAAAGCAATTCAAGCTGTTTAGGCAAATGTGACGCTAAAGTCATTATAACGCGATGTCACTAGAGAGATGTTTACATACAATAAAAGCTGTCTTTGTTGGGAAAGAAACATGCATGAACATGAAATCTACAGACTCCACAGCAACGAAGTGCATTTCTTCAAAATAGCAAGATCCGCGACATGCTAGATCAATAAGTATAACTTGCCAGTTGAGATCTTTAATCTATTGCGACCTGCTGCAAGTTGGCTCATACCTGACTTTGATCGCTGTCGGTGGCGAGAAATTTATGGAGACGGATGTCGTCGCACCCTCGGCATTGTTGTCGGAGTGTGAAGGTCACCAAACAAATGATGGAGTAGATCCCACTTACCTCTTGGCATCTCGAGATGGTAATGGCGCAAGTTTGAGTCTTTTAAGTTCAATTGTGAGAACCTGTATAACAGTGAACGAGATTACTCCCCAGAAAGGGGCAGTTAATGTCACATGTGGTGGTAAAGTTTATCTTCTTTGTTCTTTCTTCACTTCCTCTTGTACCCGTTCGGGTGTCGAGGGAGATACTAATTTCTGGTTCTCGCCCTTTTTGGCGACTTCAGTCAATGTCAATTGATGTTTTTGTTGCGTTTCCTTGATGTCTATCCATCTTACTCTGGGTGTCACACTCTTCTAGCTTCTCCTATATTGAGATATACTTTGTATGATAAGGAATCAGGTAAAGGTATTCTTTCGAGATAGGCAAATCAGTTTATTGTTGTTTCTGCATATATATTAGAAGTCGTTCAATGCCTACTCTTTTTCTTGTAACATTTATAATTCTGTCTTTTCGATTCACTCCAAGCGTTTTTTTTTTAAACATCTCATCTCTTTGGTGACACGCTTTCTTTTGTGCTTAGACGTAAGTGACTATGTTTGTCGTTGGTAGCACAATGTTGGAATGTATATACTCTGTATAAGATGTTTCATGTTAGTAATAGGTATTGCTTTGTATTGATTTAAATATAGGGTATAGCTGTCCCAACATTTATTTTGCCTTGCTGCATCGTATGCTTTTTTCTTTATCGATTTTACCATCTTCTGAGAATATTGTTTCCAGATATATAAAGTTTGTTATTGTTTATAACTTGACTTGTTTTATAACTTGACTTGTTTTATAACTTCATGTTTTATAGCTATGCTTAATGTCTTCTTTTTCTTCCTAGTGATATAACCTCTGTTTTTTTTTTCAGTGCTTATTTTCATGTTATTCATTTTACAATCTTTATTCAAGGACAGTAGATGTTGAAGTTATTTTTCTTAGAAAGTTTAACTTTGGGTGTTTTAAGTTGTCTTCCCTATTCATTTTTGTTCGCGTTCACTGTTGTACCTTCAGTGGCATGAGAAGGTTCCTTATCGGAAAAGCAAAAACTACAACTACTAACTACAACTACTAATTACAACAACTAACTACAACTACTAACTACAACTACTAATTACAACAACTAACTACAACTACTAACTACAACTACTAACTACAACTACTAACTACAACTACTAACTACAACTACTAACTACAACTACTAACTACAACTACTAACTACAACTACTAATTACAACAACTAACTACAACTACTAACTACAACTACTAATTACAACAACTAATTACAACAACTAACTACAACTACTAACTACAACTACTAACTACAACAAATAACTGCAACTACTAACTACAACTACTAATTACAACAACTAACTACAACTACTAATTACAACAACTAACTACAACTACTAACTACAACTACTAACTACAACTACTAACTACAACTACTAACTACAACTACTAACTACAACTACTAACTACAACTACTAGCTACAACTACTAACTATCGCTACTAACTACAAATGTTTTAAAAGGAAATGAGTTCGTTTAATGTCTCTTCTATTGCACATGTCTCTTTTACTGCACATGTCTCTTCTATTGCACATGTCTCTTTTACTGCACATGTCTCTTCTATTGCACATGTCTCTTTTATTGCACATGTCTCTTCTATTGCCCATGTCTCTTTTACTGCACATGTCTCTTCTATTGCACATGTCTCTTTTACTGCACATGTCTCTTCTATTGCACATGTCTCTTTTACTGCACATGTCTCTTCTATTGCACATGTCTCTTCTATTGCAGATGTCTCTTCTATTGCACATGTCTCTTCTATAGCACATGTCTCTTCTATTGCAGATGTCTCTTCTATTGCACATGTCTCTTCTATTGCACATGTCTCTTTTATTGCACATGTCTCTTCTATTGCACATGTCTCTTCTATTGCACATGTCGCTTCTATTGCACATGTCTCTTCTACTGCAGATGTCTCTTCTACTGCACATGTCTCTTCTATTGCACATGTCTCTTCTATTGCACATGTCTCTTCTATCGCACATGTCTCTTCTATCGCACATGTCTCTTCTATTGCACATGTCTCTTCTACTGCACATGTCTCTTCTACTGCACATGTCTCTTCTATCGCACATGTCTCTTCTATCGCACATGTCTCTTCTATCGCACATGTCTCTTCTATTGCAGATGTCTCTTCTATTGCACATGTCTCTTCTATTGCACATGTCTCTTCTATTGCACATGTCTCTTCTATTGCACATGTCTCTTCTATTGCAGATGTCTCTTCTATTGCAGATGTCTTTTCTATTGCAGATGTCTCTTCTACTGCAGATGCCTCTTCTACTGCACATGTCTCTTCTATTGCACATGTCTCTTCTATTGCACATGTCTCTTCTATTGCAGATGTCTCTTCTACTGCAGATGTCTCTTCTACTGCACATGTCTCTTCTATTGCACATGCCTCTTCTATTGCAGATGTCTTTTCTATTGCAGATGTCTTTTCTATTGCAGATGTCTTTTCTATTGCAGATGTCTCTTCTATTGCACATGTCTCTTCTATTGCACATGTCTCTTCTATTACACATGTCTCTTCTATTGCACATGTATCTTCTATTACACATGTCTCTTCTATTGCACTTGTATCTTCTATTGCACATGTCACTTCTATTGCAGATGTCTCTTCTACTGCACATGACTCTTCTATTGCAGATGTCTCTTCTATGGCACATGTCTCTTCTATCACACATGTCTCTTCTATTGCACATGTCTCTTCTATTGCACATGTCTCTTCTAAATATAAACAAATATAAGTAATGAACAATGTTTCAAAGAAGAGCTGGAGCAACAAGAAATAGCATCATAATTATAATAAAACATTACAATCTACACCTATTGGACATGTGATACGAAAAGAAGACATTTATGATATTACAACGACGAACAACGAATGGGACGAGATGCAGAGGAAGATCAAGAGGAAAAAATATTGAACAGCTTATCCAAATTGCATAATGAAAGATCACCGACTAAAATGATCAAATGCATAAAGAACCAGGAAATGTGGAGAGAGATGACTGCCTACGCCAACCGACATGACACCTGATGATGATACAGTTATATGTCTAGAATGATCGATTGAGAAGTTAGGCGAAATCATCAGGCAATTGGTGTTGGAGGAAGAGCTCTGTGAACATTGCCTTGGCACATTCTGTTGGTGCAGATCATAGTCTTTAAATTGCGTCACGTAATGATGTGGTAGTTACTTAGTCATTAAATTATGTCACGTTTTGGTGTGGCAACAATTCAGTCACTAGATTATGTCACGCTTTGGTGTGGCAATAATTCAGTCACTCGATTATGTCACGTTTTGGTGTGGCAATAATGTATTCACTAGATTATGTCACGCTTTAGTGTGGCAATAATTTATTCACTAAATTATGTCACGTTTTGGTGTGGCAATAATTTATTCACTAAATTATGTCACGTTTTGGTGTGGCAATCATTCAGTCACTAGATTATGTCACGTTTTCGTGTGGCAATTATTCAGTCACTAATTATGTCACGTTTTGGTGTGGCAACCATTCAGTCACTAGATTATGCAACGTAATAATGTGGTAGTCAATGTGTCGCTAAATTATGTCACGCAATGATGTGGTTGTCATTGAGTGACTAAATTATGTCACTTAATAATGTGGTTGTCATTGAGCCGCTAAATTATGTCACGTTTTGGTATGGTAGTCATTGAGTCGCTTAATTTTGTCACATAATGATATGGTTGTTATCGAGTCGCTAAATTATGCCACGTAATGATGTACGTACCGTGTCTGCTGGTGTAGGTGATCATGTCTCTGCACAACTTTAGATCTCGACAGTTATTTATCATTTCTGTTGTTGACCTTCTGATAAGCCATTCTCTTACGCTGTCTGGTATCTTTTCTCTTTGCTTCCCTCTATCTCTTCGTCCCTCAATTTTACCAGTAGTCACAATATATTCCAGCTGTTCCCTTCTCATAACATGGCTAACAAATGATGATTGTTTCTTCCTAATATTGGAAA
Organism: Megaustenia siamemsis; assembly: GCA_032433765.1. Lineage (NCBI taxonomy): Eukaryota > Metazoa > Mollusca > Gastropoda > Stylommatophora > Ariophantidae > Megaustenia > Megaustenia siamemsis. The sequence continues at coordinate 58,722,774 of JAVIAB010000051.1, forward strand.
TTATCTTTCATTTTGCTTTGACCTCTTTCAGAACTTTGTTAATACTCTTCTTCGCTGCCCTCTGTTGTACCACCTACCATTTAAGGTTAACATTGTTTCCAAATATTTAAATTCATTTACCTGTCTTACTATTGTTCCACTTGTCTTTATTGCCCATTGCGGTGATGTCTTTTTCTTCTCCCCTTGTATAATACCGACCACCAATAGCCTACTGTATACGGATGACGGCACAGTAGTCTAAACCACCCCTTCTCTCGAAGCTGAAAACGTCACGCTACTGGAGGTTTACTGAGGTTGTTCTCTCTGCGCTCAGGTCTAACTAAAGTAGGCTATAGGCCACCTATCACAAATATGTGCCGTTTATCACGGAACAATATGGACACTAGTACCATAACCCGATCATAGGCCTATAAATGCGTAGAAGGAGTCTTTACTTGACTTACAAAATAAACTAAAGAAAAAGTACTTACATAACGTGGAGTGAAGCTACAAGGCGTCATACGAGATTACACACGGCCTATTGTAATGTTTGTGGCCACCTCCCGATGTTTATCAAATATAAAGCACGACCTAATGCTAATTTTCATTTATGATGATGGTGATAAAGATGATGATGATGATGATGGTGATGATGATGATGATGATGATGATGGTGATGATAATGATGATGATGATGGTGGTGATGATGATGGTAATTATTGTACTGATGATAATGATAGTGATGGTAATGGTGATGATGGTAATAATGATGATGTACATGATGTTGATAATATTTTACTGGTGTATTATGTTTACGGAAACACGCCCTGTACTAAACTGGAAAATTAAACTTTGGTGTCTTTGTTTTCGTTGTCCAATTTGGTCTTGATTTTCAAGTTTTACTTGGTGTTTTTATTTCATAGATTCTAAATAAACATTGAAGTGCTACGTTAAATGATAAAATTGATTTAAAACTTTCTTGAAAAAAACAGCAACACTAATTGGCCAAATCTATCGTCTATTTAATCTACAGAAGGCAAAAATTTTACATTCGCAAGCTTTTATCTCTGGAGAAGTCCCAAGGAATTTTGCGTGAATATCAATTTTTTTCTATTTTTCCCACTGGCAGCGGTGTGCTCAGGTGTCCCCCGCCATACAGGCAGATATTCTCAGACTTCAAAGGTACTCTCATATTTTTATCGCCGAGAGTTTTAACGCTTTGGTTTGATTTTTCCTATTAATTTTGCCCAACAGAGGCCATTTTTGTTCTACTCTTTTCGATTTCAAACTACCAAGAATTCTTTAACGTGCGCAGAATGTCAAGGTACCTACAATTTTTCGCCTTTTCCCTAGAGGGCAAGACATTGGATCTAGACTAGAAACCAGGGGTGGGTAAAGCTACTAATTATATTTTAATTATTTATTTATTTTATTATTTTCCAACGCCCGTGGTGGGAATAGATCCCGGGCCTGTCTGGTCTAAAGACCGGCATCTTACGTCTAGACCACCCTGCCCCCTTCTTTTTTCTTTCATTTCTTGTGTCGTTTCTTTTATCGGTTTTTTTTTTTGGTAAATAGCTTCTGACTTATTTTTCTTCCTTTCTCAATCTATATAACTTTATTATCCAGTTCACTTGCTCTGCTTCTGTCTAATTCACAATCACCCCAGTCCTGTTCCAATTTCCTTGATTTATTAGTATCTCGAGAACACTCTAATTGCCTGTCAAGGTTTAACCGACTCTCCAAGCATCTCCGGTTCTGGACAGCCATTCCAACAGTTCTCGACAGACAGGTTCATACTTGCTTGCTGAGCATTGGAAAAAAAAAGGGGGGGGGGGGGGGGGGGGCGGCGGAAGAGGGTGTGGATAGTCACTTCGTCAAAGCTGTTTTGGTTGAGCGTTCAGTACACAACTTCTACAGTTTATCATAATTAAAGTTATCAACCAGTGAATCGTACAGGTATCTTTCTTAAGTTTCTCTTCGTCTTGATACCGAAACTACTACATTCATATCTTACGCGTGAATATGCCACATGATGATAGTAATATGTAGAGGAAAAAGGGATTGGCGATTTAGCCCTGGCTAACAATAGTCGACTCAGTTTAAAAAACGAATAATATGACAATGAAGGCAGAATAGTAACAAAAAGAATGATTTGCGAATGTGCATTTATGTGCGTATGTGTATGTGGGTGTGTGAATATGTATGTGTATATTTTTGTTATTATGTATGTTTATATGTACAACATTTTTCCGCCGGAACGCATTCCTATAAACTTGTAAGGCTGTAACGGTCTCCAGATACGTATTTTATAAGTAGCTCGCTACAATATGGCCTTTAGCGTCTTGACAGACGGGTGGTATAGCAAACAATCATGTTGTGTCAGTAAAAAGTACGTAAAGTACCCCCGTCACGCCAAGTGGCGTATAGGGAAATATGGTGTTAGTAAGCCTATAATTTACAGACCTTCAGCACATGATTTTTGGGGTAATGTGGTCGGTATTACGCCTGTGCTGCTTTACTTTCCCAGAAAAAAATCCGGTACCCATTTAAGGCTGGGTGAACCCGGAAGCCGTCGGTTGGGATCGAACCCTACCCTTGTCCTTTGTAGTCCAGTTCACTAGCCACTGAGCTATCGCGGCTCCCTGTTGTGTCAGTAGTGTGGTAAAATATTATTGTCTTATTCTGGATGTTATTTTTGCTGAGCAGCATCTCCCGTGGCTGAATATGTCAATACTGAATAAACAGATCCGACCGCAGAACAAACAAGATGTATTTGTGGTGCCCGGTCTCGCCTACTTTCGCCTGCACCTTTGTCTTTTGAATCTGATATCAACGCTTTCTCGAATGTTGCTGTACCGTTTCTTTTTATTTTTGTTCTCCATGTGCTACTATCTGCATCCAGATTTTCTCAATTTCTTTCACTGATTGAGAAATCACTCAAGGAAGCCCGTCAAACATCCATATATCTCAACTCACCCTGATCGGCCCATCCCTAAGTTCGTCACACAGTATTTGTTTGCATTACAATTGTTTCCCATTCTTCTTACATAACCCAGCCACCTGAGTCTCCAAATCCTAAGTGTTGCCACGATATATAGGAGGGGTTAAGACAAAGAAATGCAAATGAATGCATAAAAATGTGAAGCATATGTGTATGGGTATTAGTATATGTATATATGCATGTATGTCAGCAAGAGGTCGACGCCTGGGAGTCATGACCCAGACGGGCCCACCTCCCCTAGAGTGCCAAGAAGCTAAAAGGCCGAAACACTTGCTCGACGGTGGTCACTTCTGATGATCAGATTACCTCCTGCTGCGAAGCTCTGTACAAAGAGTTTTCTACTATATATATATATATATATATGTAGATACATATATATATATAGATATATATATATATATATATATATATATATATATATACACATATATATATATATATATACATATATGTATATGTATACATATATATACATACATGCATATATATATATATATTTATATATACATACATACATACATACTAAAGGGAAGTCAAAAAGTAATGCACACCATTTTTTTTTCTCGGCTAATAATAAAAATAGGAATATGAAATTTAACACACTTGGAATATGACATGTTCCAATTATGTGCACCAAATTGCACAGCATTTTGATAAATATTACGCAATCTATGAACCGTTAAAATGGAGCTTGTCAACAATGTCCGTTACAAACAGCGAATTGTCATAGAATTTCTGGTTGCGGAAAAAGAAACTGTGGCAAACATTCATAAACGACTGTGTGCAGTGTACAAATGTTCTGCAGTCGATAGGAGCACAGTTAGTCGCTGGGTTCAGAGAATTAAAGCTGCAGAAAGTGTACGAGTGGAGCTGCATGATTTACCGCGTTCTGGACGTGTTGCCTCGGCTACCAACACAGACATGTTAAACCGGGCTGATGCCATTATTCGTAAGGATAGGCGTATCACTAGTCAGCAATTGGCATTGCAGCTTACAGTCAGCAAGGGAAGTGCAATCGCAATTTTTAAAACTCTCGGATATTCAAAGATTTGCGCTCGATGGGTTCCTCGGTGCCTAACAAATGATCACAGAGTTCAAAGGAAAACATTCTGTTCTGAATTGTTGGAGCGTTTCGGTGTTGAAGGAGAAATGTTTTTGTCAAAAATTGTTACCGGTGACGAAACGTGGGCACATTATTATTAGCCTGAAACAAAAATGCAGTCAATGGAATGGCATCATCTGCAGTCACCAAAAAGAAAAAAATTCAAAACATCTCCATCAGCCGGAAAGGTGATGATCACTGTCTTCTGGGACATTGATGGTGTGATTCTTGTTGATGTAATGACAAGAGGTGAGACAATCAACTCGACAGCTTACATCAATACACTGACAAAACTCAAAAATCAGTTCCACAGAGTTCGGCCTAATAAGCCATCTGCAGATTTGTTGCTTCAACATGACAATGCACGCCCTCACACAAGTCTGGTAACACGGGAAGCAATCAACAAATTTGGTTGGACTGTACTGCCCCATCCTCCTTACAGCCCTGATCTGGCTCCCTCAGATTTCCATCTGTTTGGACCACTCAAAAAATTCCTGCGTGGGACACACTTTGACAATAGTGAAGGTGTGATCCGTGCAGTTAAAAAATGGCTACGCGAGCAGGACAAAACTTGGTACAAACGAGGCATTCATGACCTAGTTTCGCGTTGGCGTAAGGCAATACGCTTGGACGGAGATTATGTTGAAAAATAGGTAGTGTAAAGGGGATGTTCAGCTACAATCTGTGAAAATTTCACACATTTTGCCCGAATAGTTTCCGAGAAAAAAATTGGTGTGCATTACTTTTTGACGTATAAATATGTATGTGAATATCTGCTTGTACGTGTATGTGTGTGTGTGTGTATATATATATATATATATATATATATATATATATATATATATATATATATATATACGCATCTGTGTGTGTGTGCGCGCGCCCTTAGATACTTTTAGACATTGTCAGTGTCTTTGCAGTCGAAGTCACCTAGACAAGCTTTTCCCCCACTCACATTTTTTTAGAACCCTTCACCGGTGTGACTCTCTCTTTCTCATTCTGACCACGGTCCACGACAAATGGAAGAATTGTTTCTTTTCTTATACCAGTTTCGATTATTTTGTTTTGGATGTTTCATTACTAGTTAGCTATGTAGTATTAGTTTTTATTTACTTACATATATGTGTGTGCCTGTTGTTTGTTCCTGCTGAAGGCCCATTGAGCCGAAACGTCGTTCAAATTTGTGTCGTCTATCAATCACGTAAAGCTTTTACCATACCATTTTTTCTAATTTTTTATTTCAATTCTCCTCTTCTCTCCCCCCCCCCCCCTCAATTGATATATGGGAATTTGGCTCGTTGTAAGACATTAGGGTTGATTACTTTGTCCTGCCAATTGATGTTCATTATCTTGTGAAGGCAACATTCATGAAAGCTGTTTAATTGTGTATTCTGCCCTGCAATGGTAGTCCAAGTTTCTGATCCGTATAGACGTGTATTAAACACACAACTTAGATCAATTTGAATCTTTAGTCCTGAGTGCTAGTTTGGTGTTAGCTGCTGCTATCTCTGTCTTCAAGTTTACCAAATGTCGGAGCTGCCTTTCCGATTCGAGAATTTGTTTCTTTTTCAAGGGAGATGGTAGCTGAAAAATAGAGGTGCGCCAACTAACATTATCTTGTAATAATCATTGACAAAGAAAATATTACAAATATATCAAAACCACAGAGCCATATGCCTGTTATATTTTTTTCCCATTTTATGGGATATGACGATAAGCGTTTTCATAGAATAAAAGCACTAATGTAGTAGGTAACAAGAAGATAGTGCTAAAATAATATCAAGGCCTCACTTCATCTTTTCAAGTTAGTTATCATAGTATATCTTGCTTGTGACGTAGGTCATTTAATCAGCCCACTGTTATCTGTCTCGTTGATACATATGTATGCTTTGTATTTCCTTTATTTTCATTACTACTATATCGTTCTGATCACGGTTATTGCCCTTTCTCCCACTTACTTCGGTCTTTTCAATGACCAAATCAGGTATTATTTCCAAAGTGTGTCTTTGTTTTTTAAGGATTTGAGTTATCATTCTGCTGGTTTATTGATGATGTTTGTCGCTAATTTTCTTCTGCACATAATTCGCATGAAACTCTCTGAATGAGATATGTGATTTTATTTTGGACGCTCTTTCAAGCAAGATGATGTTCTGTCACGCACGCTCCTGGAGGGCAGACACGTGCCTGGTTTGTATACCCCGGGAAGTCAGATATGTATGCCCTTGAAAAGCAGATTAAGTGTTTGATAAGGTATTGATTTGTACGCAACTAGAAACAAGTTCAAGTCTTTATTTGTGAACTCTCTGGAAGCGAGATGAAGTTTTTTTTTTTTTTTTTTTTTTTTTTTTTTTTTGTAGTATATACTTACCGGGGATTCATTATCAGGGAAGTAGAGAATAGTGACACTGTGACCTTCCAGGCATGTTGTAAGAGGCGATTAAGGAGGTTGATCGATGGCTTGACAAGCTGTCATTGTAAAAAGTATTGTTATGGAAGCAGAGCCATAGATTTTAGAGTGGTGATCTCTGTTAATATGTGCCGTTTTGGCGCGCAAGGTTTCTGCTTTTAAGATTGTGGTTTTGCCTTATGTGCCGTGCCGTCTTCGGCTCGGAAGAACAATAGATGGATAGACAGACAGACAGACAGACAGATAGATAGATAGATAGATAGATAGATAGATAGATAGATAGATAGATAGATAGATAGATAGATAGATAGATAGATAGATAGATAGATAGATAGATAGATAGATAGATAGATAGATAGATAGATAGATAGATAGATAGATAGATAGATAGATAGATAGATAGATAGATAGATAGATAGATAGATAGATAGATAGATAGATAGATAGATAGATAGATTTATACATGAAGATGTATAAAGAAGATGTATAAGTTATTGACTTGTACGCCTCAAGAAGTGATATGAATACTTGTTGTGTATATCCCTGGAAAGTAGATCATGTTTAACCACCTAAAGACACTCTTATCATCATTCTTGTCCGTTCTTGAAAGAACGCAACGCAGTCAGGCAATGTCGCCAACTGTCAACACAAGCCTGACACGATCGTACTCCAGGGGAGCTCACGAAGGTGCTAAAGGACAAGTGAGTTCCCTGCTGGACGAGAATATGGACCCTCTTGTACTACTACGTGGGGATCGTTTAAGATATTCAAAAGTTGATCCCGGCGGCCGCGATTATGCTCAGCGGTGACAAGAGAAGCTCTGTTAAGCTTCGTCACTCTGGCGGAAAGCAGCCTCTTCTCGTGCTGGTTGTTGTATTTTGTTGCTCTAACAGGGGTCTGGGTCTCACGGCGATAGAAACGAAACATTGACATAGCTGTAAATAATATCTGCATTTTTAAAAATGCAGTTTAATTGTTAAATAATTGAGTAGGGTAGTAAGGATTGCATTTCTTTTTTTTATATCTATTATTTTTTTTTTAATTTAACTTATTATTATTGTTCTTGATGGCTGAAGGGAGAAAAAAAAGTTGTATTAGTACATAACATTAACTGTCATACGACTACATGTCAAGTTTGAATCATTTTATTTAAATATGAACATTTAGAGTTATCAAAGAGCCGTTTCTGAAAAGATAGTTTTGCTGGCCTGTTTTGATGATAACAGACGAGCTAACAATGGAATTAATAATGACAATTACAAACTGCATCGAGATTGTCATTTGTCAAATATATAGTACACGCCACCCTACTTTAAATAGCAATCGACATAAACATGATTTGTTTGGATGACCTGTGACAATATGACTATATCAAATTTACAGAACGGGACGTTATAGTTATATAAGATTAGAAATGTCATTAAAAATATATATGTAGGTCAGTGAGAAAATGATGTTCAAGTAGTAAATATGTTGGTGAAGTCTGTAATAAATTACCAACGTCTTTTGTTTAAAGTATATGTGAACATAAATGAGGAAGATACTATGCAATCCATTTTTGACAATAGAAACAAGAAAAAGAGTTCTTAAATGTTATATAGAGCCAGTCTTAACATATGGATGCGAATCATGGACAACAGACAAGAAAATCACTGGAGTCTGTAGAAATGTGGTTTTACAGAAGAATGTTGAGAGTACCATGGACAGCTAAGAAGAGTAATGAAAAAGTTCTGAAAGAGGTCAAAGCAAAGAGAGAGCTAATTTCCAATATTAGGAAGAGACAATCATCATTTTTTGGCCATGTAATGAGAAGAGAACAACTGGAATATATTGTAACAACTGGAAAAATTGAGGGACGAAGAGATAGAGGGAAGCAAAGAGAAAAGATATAAAACAGCTTAAGAGAATGGCTTGGCAGAAGGTCAACAACATAAATGATAAATAACTGTCGAGATCGAAAGTTGTGGAGAGACATTATCACCTTCGCCAGCAGGCCCGGTACTTGATGATTATGATGATGATATGGGAACATAGTAGTGATGACGACGATGGTGACGATAATAAACTTATTAATAGAAGAAGTGAAACAAATTCAAATCCCTTTTTTCACTGACTGATTACAAAATATAGATGTATCCATCCTTGCTCCCACCCACCTCCTACTGCCATTCTTCTTTCTTATTCACAATTTTGAATATACTCGCGATTTCAAAGATGAGATTGCCCAGTTTTCTTCTTAACATTATTTATCTTCTTTGTCTGATTCTCACTCTACGTCAAAGATGTAGTTTGCGATCTTTTGCCCAGCCGTTGGCCTCTCCTGCTGTTATGTTTTCTAATATTTCTGATATTCCAATAATACATCTCTTTTATAGGTAGCCGCGATAGCTCAGTGCTTAGTGAACTGGAGTACAGAGGTCGAGCTGGATCCTGATCGACGACTTCCGGGTTCACTCAGTTCTAAATGGGTACTGGATTTTTTCTTGGAAAGTAAAGTGGCACGGGCGTAATATCGACCACATTACCCCAAAAATAATGTGCCGAGGATCTATAAAAATTATGCTCACTAAGACCATATTCGCAGTGTCATATTTTGGTCCCCCTGTCCTAACAGGCACGAGGCCAAACAAATTAGTCTATTGTTTCTTTGTGTATTCAATGGCAGTAATTATTCCTAGCTTGTTTTATAGTTCTTCACTCCTGATTTTATCTATGATGCTGTTTTCAATCAAGAGTCTAAAACATTTAATTGCGGTAGTGATTATTTGCCTAATTGTTCTTGAGTCCAGATCTGGCAGGTTCGGTAGCACAACGTTAGAAAGTAATTGTCTTATAGACTGCTAATTTGATCTCTAGTGAAATTTCTTTCGTTGGACAGCAGGTGATGATATCTGTCCGACGATTTGACAAACTTTGTTACAGCTTGAGTCTGTTTCTGCTACTTATGAGCTATTGCTTGTCACTAGATTTCTTAGTTATCTAAATTTCTCCACTTGTTCAAATTGGATGCGGTCTGTTGATGTTGAACTCATCTTTTGCGATGTTCTTTACTTCTGTTTTGCTGGTATTGATTTTCATATTTTTTTGGGTGTAATTAAAGGTAAAGGTAAAGTACGAGGCTGGAATCGGCGTCTTAGCAAGCGAGTTTTCACCTGTATGTGCTCGGCCACCTATCCAGAAGTGTTCGGAGACTTATGGATAATGTCGCTTCAAGCATCAAAACGCACGATGCGAATTAGCATTCCTCACCTTCCCAGAGTACTACTACTCTGGTACCCATTTCTGCCATCAACTGGGTCGACTACGGGGGTATTTTTTTTTCCAACCACGAGTGCAACGCACACTGCTCCCAGCGGGAATCCAACACGGGTTGTCCGAACGTCCGTAGCCCAGCCGGGTGGTTTTTCCCAACTAGGCTACCGATTCGTCATGTAGTATTCATTTCTCTCTCCTTTCCTATTTCTAAATCCTACTCTCCTAACCATCCACTTGATCATCTAACATGTAGTTATAGATAATTGTGCTTCACCGTTTGTTATCGTTGTCCTTGTATTCTGAAGAAGGCCACAGGCCGAAACATCAGTATTGTGTTGTTTTCCTTCCTTGTAAAGCTGTCATCATACTTTGGAGTGTTTAGCACACCCCACCACTGGCTCTTTGCTACCAGCTTTACCGCAGCATTACAATTATTTGCCTGTTCCCGACCCAGTTTTGGGTGTGTGTTGTGTTAAATAAATGTAGGAATTATTGTAGGTCTATTCTTTCTTGTTTTAGTACCTGATCGTCTGAGAATAGAACCTCGCGAATATCCAGTTCTCTTCCTGGTGCTCTATCTCCATTAGCTCGCTCCACGTCAGGTTTTCATTTACAGCTGGCAAAGCCTTGTCAGCATTTGAGAGACTTTACTCTACCTTTAACAAACAGCGCATAACAATACTTCAAAGCTTACCATCATCATGAGCCGTACTAATTGTATTAGACAATCTTAAGTTTCTCTGACTCTTATGCCATTAGCGCTGCATGTCGATTCAACTTCCGTCTGCCGTTTCTCCTCATCACAAAGATGGACCTTCTAGTACCTTCTCTCTTCTTCTCCCGTTCTCTAAACCATTATCTTCCCCTCAACGATCTCTATTTTGCAGCAATTTTCCTCTACGTATAATATCTATTTTTAAAAAATAAACTAAAAATTAAAAAAAACCAAAGCCTTGCTCCTAATTCTAAAGTGCTTAAAAACAACAACGACCGAAACATTAGCCTTAAACTCAAAAAAGCAGTAGCCGAACTCTTACAGTACAATTATATGGCACTGGCCACGGAGAAGAGTTCACTGGTGGCTAGATCAACCGTTCAGTAAACAAGACATGACAGTAAACAAAAGACATAACAGTAAACAAGGTATAACAGTAAACAAGATTTAACAGTTATGGCTTAATACAGTCAAGTAGTGTATATAACTTGTGGCTATTACACTCAAGTAGTGTATTTAATTTTTGGCTTAGTACACTCAAGTAGTGTATTTAATTTTTGGCTTAGTACACTCAAGTAGTGTATTTAGCTTAGTATAGTCAGGTTGTGTATTTAACTTATGACCCAGTACATGAAGTAGTGTATTTAACGTGTGACCCAGTACATCAAGCAGTGTGTTTAACTTGTGGCCCAGTGCAGTCAAGTGGAGTATTTAAACTCCCTATCGACATTACATGTTACGGGAAATCCTTCTGTATAACCACAGACTATGCTTTCCTGCTTATAAAACACAATGTCTACTTTAAAACAAACTGATGATATATATAGTGTGTGGTGACAAAGCTTGTTTAGTGTGAAAAAGTGAAACATTGTATTTGTTGCCTCTTCGGTTAAGATCGATACAAAGCCGATTCCTTTTCTCATAGTCGCATTTTTAATTTAACAACATAAATTGATTTGAACATTTTACTGTCTGTCACTTGATCCTGGCGTATCTCCCGCCCCGTTAGTACTCAATGAACACAGTCTCCATTCACATTTACTGCGGTTTGAAAGAAACCACTACAATACACAGCGATATTGTTTGTATAATCTAGGCTTAAAATCCCCGCATTAAAATGTATATCTTCCTATTGTCACGCCCTTACTCGGAGTCTAATATCTGTTATTAAGACGACAGTTTTTCTTTCAGTGGCGTGAAAGTCGTCGAAATATGCTGTGGGATTAAAAAACTAATTAAAAGCGTGTTTTCACAGTCAGAATGAGAGAGAAGATTCACATCTAGTCAGAGATACGACTTGACTTCAAAGACCTCTGCTTCTTTGATTGTTGTAATCATATGACCTATGTAACCTGAGCGGGAGATTATCAGCTTTCCAGTGTTGACGTTAAGATTACGAACAACATCAAAGAGATATGAATGTGTTACACGTCTGCGATGCGATGTTCTTGAATCTGTTACAAGCTCGCGCTTGATGTATTACTACACTGTTACGTTACAGATGAGTGGGCGATAAGGAGATAGAAAAAGTAGATTTTTAAAACAATGACGGCTTCTAAGATATAATGGAAAACTAAAGTGCACGTTGGGTCTTTTTCTTGTAAATAGAATCATCTATTTTTTTATAGAGAGAGTGTTAAGGTGACCAGACGTCTAGATTTTTAAATTATTTTTTCAACCTTTATCCCGGATTTGTTACTGTTCCGAATTTGTCCCAATTTTGGCCGATTTTTTAGCTTTTGTCCCGGATTTGTTAAAATACATTAGAGACACAAACGTTTACCAATTTTGCCAATATGGTAAACGTCTCTTCGACTTAAAAATATACATTACTCCGTTGCTGGGTAGAAAATGTTTATAAAGTTGAAACAGTAACATTTGGCGAAACAGTAACAGTAAAATGCGCTTCAAGATTTAAATCTTTTGTACTGAAACTGAAATACTGATCAGAAAAGTACAGCAACTCTGCTTCACCTTCCATTTAAGTGAGTATCACTAAAGTGTTTTTTTTTTAAATCTCCTGATAACGTTTTGTAAGACTATATTGTTAGGTGTTTTAATTAGTTTTAAAATATATGTATTATTCACTTGAAAAAGACGGAAGAAATTTCATTTTATTGATGGAAAATTTAAGTCAAATTAATCCGTCCCGGATTAGGGTTTCAAAAATATGGTCACCTTAGAGGGTGTCCATAAGTAGTCTAGTCACTTTCCTGATGAGACAGTTGTTCTTGACTACAGAACTATCATCATAGGAACAATGTTAAGATAAAAAGCAACAAAAGCAAGAAAATAAAACTTGTCCTACTGAACTCAAAAATGACACAGGACAGCCAATATCAAATAACCAAGAGATACAACAAAGATGAAAAGAATACTTCGCAGACCTATTGAATATGACACCAACTACCAATAACACAGCAACAATTGGCTCATAAGAATGCACAAACGCGGAATATACACAAGATGAAAGAATAAATCAAAGGGATAATAAAAATATGTACCAAGAAATAAAGCATCGGGGATAGACAACATACCAGTAGAAATAATACAAGCAGTGCAGTTACAGAAAACAGAGTTAGATGGATGTACATAATATTCAAAGAAAGCAGTACGACAACAACAGAAAGCCCCAGAAGACTGGAAAGAGGTAATCATTGTACCACTTTGGAAAAAGACAGGTAAAAAGTCAGACTGCAACCAATATACTGATTTCTCCCTTCTCATGTGGGAATATTATACGCCAAAATTATGGGGGGGGGGGGGGGAAAGGCTCATGCCAATCACAGAACAACAGATCAGCCATTCTCAAATAGGGTTTGAACAAATAAAGGATGTGCTGACGCACTAGTAGTTACTCTAAAACAGTTGACAGAAAAGACGACAGAACATAATCAAACCTTGTATGCAGCTTTCATAAAGCAAGAAAAAGCATTCCACCGAGTAAACAGAATAACTATTGAGAATACTAACAAGATACGGTGTAAGTCAGCCTCTAACCAACTTATGTAAAGGTTTCTACATAAACAGCAGCTGTGCAGTCAGAACAGCAGCAGGCAACACAGACAACTTCGAAGTTAGAGCAGGAGTAAAATGCGGGTGCGTACTATCTCTCCTATTCCTGATTGTTTATTACTACATAGATACCTGTGTAAGCCAACCCACTGGAGACAAAGGAGATTAACGAGCTTCTTTTTTGCAGATGATCAGGCACTAATACATGGAAAAAATAGAGGGCTTACAAAATTAACAGCGCAAGCTCTCAATACAACATGAAAATCAATAGCAACAAGGCGGAAGTTATGAATATAGCATTAGAAAAACAGAACAACATAAACAGACAGCAGACAACTAAAACAAGGGAAAGGATTTAAATATCTAGAAAATCTAGTGACAAATAACAATTCACAAGCTGCAGAAATAGATTCAAGATGCAACAAATATTGACAAATCATCGGACAGGATTTAGCGGAATCACCACTATTGTCCAAAAAAGAAATAACACTAGAGGCAAAGCGGGCAATCTACAACACAATCGTCATACCAAAGTTCTGCTACCAATGCAGACCTGGATTTAGACCCATAAACAAAGAAAAATAACCACTACAGAGATGAAATGTGTTAGACGAATGGCAGGAAACAGCCTGAGAGATAAGATCAGAAACGAAGAACTGAGAAAACAAAAAGCTAGGAATAATGCCCGCCATAGAATACATTAAGAGAAAACAGATACAATTGTTTAGCCGCGTGATAAGATAGAAATACCAAAACACAACACAACGAGTCTTTATTAAACGTTGCACCAGACTCAAGGTCTGAATATGAAAAAGATGGATTGATGGAATATTAGAAACACTAGGCAGCACAGGTCACGTGAAGAGCAAAAGACCGCAAATTATATTTCCTCTCGATTTCTGAAAGGCAAATGAGGACGGAAAAAAAGAAACAAATGATCACAGAGACAGTGCCCTTAATAGTCTAGTCACCTTCCTGATCAGACAGGTGTTCTTGTATATAGAACTATAATTATTGTACTCATCAATATCCTATAGCAAGTATATTAATTTCTTTCCAGATCACAGCACAGGTGTTCTTGTATATAGAACTATAATTATTGTATTCATCAATATCCTATAGCAAGTATATTAATTTCTTTCCAGATCACAGCACAGGTGTTCTTGTATATAGAACTATAATTATTGTACTCATCAATATCCTATAGCAAGTATATTAATTTCTTTCCAGATCACAGCACAGGTGTTCTTGTATATAGAACTATAATTATTGTACTCATCAATATCCTATAGCAAGTATATTAATTTCTTTCCAGATCACAGCACAGGTGTTCTTGTATATAGAACTATAATTATTGTACTCATCAATATCCTATAGCAAGTATATTAATTTCTTTCCAGATCACAGTACAGGTGTTCTTGAAACAACTATCATAGTAACTGAGCAATGCCTGTAAATTCTTCAATTAGTTTCTTAATCACATACGAATATCCCGTTACAGTGCACGAACTTCTTATTTCCCTAACATAATTTTAAAATTCCGTTCATATTGTTTTTATTATTATTTGCCCTTGTCACTGCCATCACCTCCATCGTCATACTACTAGTGGTCATAACGTATGTACCACTGTCTTCTTTGACTTTTCTGCCTGCCGAGGCAGAAACAAAAGGACTGCTGTAAGTGCCCATGCACTCCTTTTGTGTCGTACTACAGATCCATCTGTATAGAAGACTGGATCTTTCTCACAGGTGTTATCCCAGACGAGACCGTTGACCTCCGCATTGACCATGACTGAGTTCTGTTCCCTACATTTCCTGTCGAGTGTGACAATACACAGAATGTCTCCTTGAATGATGTAGGCACCGGTATCCACTCCTCGCCAACAATGATATTGGTAAGCCCACAGACCTGTTTGATGACATATTCTGCTCGGACCACCAATGATTTAATACGCGCTTAATATGGTGCAATGTATTGATGAAAGCCTGTATTATTTATATTCACTCATTATTATTTTCCTACTATACAGAGTGCATACTGCAAACGTTCATTTTGATAAAATTATTATGAATTATTACTGCAATTTGGGGAGCCGCGATAGCTCAGTGGTTAGTGAACTGGACTACCACGGACAAGGGGTAGGGTTCGATCCCAACCGACGGCTTCCAGGTTCACCCAGCCTTAAATGGGTACCGGATTTTTTTCTGGGAAAGTAAAGCAGCACGGGCGTAATACCGACCACATTACCCCAAAAATCATGTGCTGAAGGTCTGTAAAATATAGGGTCACTAACACCATATTTCCTATACGCCACTTGGCGTGACGGGGTACTTTACTTTACTTACTATTACTGCAATTTAAATTCGGCAACGGTATCATCATTATGTGCCATACTGGTTGGCGTAGGTGATCATGTCCTTCCACAATTTTTTATCCACAGTTCATCGTATCAATTCTGTTGTTGACTGTTTTCCATACCACAACACCAAGCTATCTATTATTTTCTCTCTTTGTCGTCCGCGACTGTCTTTCCCTGTATTTTACCAGTTTTAACCAAATATTAGAACTTTCCTCTTCTCATTGCAACGGAATACAGCCTGATATTATATCGACTCTCAAGTCTTCTTTTACGTACTCAACTTGCGCACGGGAGCTACGTTTTTCGTCCGCCTACGACAGGACTAGACACTGGATCACTAATAACTTCAAAAGCAGATCTAAAGCTATCGTTTAATACCTTTGCGGATGAGACTAAGATCGACACTTCTCTTTGGCGTTTCATTGAGGGAACTGAGCCTAGCTCTTCTCTGTCTGTCTCTCTCTGTCTTTCTTTCTCTTTCTCTTTCTCTCTCTCTCTCTCTCTCTCTCTCTCTCTCTCTCGCTTTCTCCGAATGCCTTTCAACAATGCAAGCAGGTGCCTACACATTTATTTGTATAAAAAATAATCCTTGGTATTTTACGCTTTCAAATTAATATGGTCATTTTAGTTAAAGCTTGAAATTTATCCATAAAAATCTGGATGTGAAAACAAACCTTCTGATCCGACGTGTTACGATTTGTTTAAATTGTAAAAAGCTTGTCGAATGTTTTTTTAGCATTAGATAATCATGATATTATATGTCTTAACATATGGATATGAATCATGATATTATATGTCTTAACATATGTATATGAAACCTGGACAACATACTCAAACCAGGAAAAAAGACTAAATGTCTTCCACATGCGATGTCTCCGCAAAATAATGCACATCAAATGGCAAGACAAAATAACCAACTTAACTGTCCTGCAACGTGCTAAGACCCTAACAATCATGTCGATGCTCAGAAGTCGAAGGCTAAGATGGCTGGGGCATGTCCAACGGATGAAAGAAAAACGCATTCCTAGGCAAATAATATATGGTGAGCTAAAACACGGAAAAAGACAAATCGGCAAACCTAAACTACGATATAGAGATATCTGCAAATCATCTCTGAAAGACTTCTCCATCTGTGAAAACGACTGGCAACATCTGGCAAGTGATCGCACATCATGGAGAGCATGTATATGGAACGGTATAACAACATTTGAGACTGTGCTAAGACAGGACTTAGAAGAGAAGAGACTCATGAAAAAGGATGGTAAACCCTGTGGATCAGCGAGCCTGACCTGTTCATTATGTGACCGCGTGTGTTTGTCAAACATTGGTAGAATTAGCCACGAGAGAAGCTGTTCGGCAAAAACAATACCTCAAAAAAATACGCAATAGCCTCCACTAGACCGTCTGACAAGACGAAAAGGGCCATATATATATGTATATGAATCAGGATATTACATGTCTTAACATATGGATATGAATCATGATATTATATGTCTTAACATATGGATATGAATCATGATATTATATGTCTTAACATACGGATATGAATCATGATATTATATGTCTTAACATACGGATATGAATCATGATATTATATGTCTTAACATATGGATATGAATCATGATATTGCATGTCTTAACATACGGATATGAATCATGATATTGCATGTCTTAACATACGGATATGAATCATGATATTATATGTCTTAACATACGGATATGAATCATGATATTATATGTCTTAACATAAGGATATGAATCATGATATTACATGTCTTAACATACGGATATGAATCATGATATATCAAACTCATGCTCCACTTATGGTCTCAGTCGATTCACCCTGGAGTACAGACTCATGGCCTTTCTTTGATCTCTCCATTCCAGAAGTATACATTTATTTCACTCTTTTCTATTATAAATCCCAACCGACGGCTTCCGGTTCACCCAGCTTTAAATGGGTACCGGATTTATTCTGGGAAAGTAAAGCGATACGGGCGTAATACCGACCATTTTACCCCAAAAATAATGTGCTGAGGTCTTTAAAATTATCCTCATTAACATCATATTCACTATACCGCTACTTGATGTGACGTGACTTTACTTTACTTTCTATTTTAACTTTCTTTCTATCATTAATCCTTCTTTCTTATATGTTTTATTATTATTATCACAATTACTATCATTATTATCATTTTAATTATATTTTTCTCTTCTTTACGTCCTCCATATTCCAACAACTTAATAGTGACCCTTTCTTGTATCTTCAGACAGTAGAGGCTCTTCTCTCTTTTTCACACATTCTTAATATTTTATACTGTCCTTACAATCATACTGCTGTTTTACCTGCCCTACAGGTTTTTTCACGTGACCAGAATTGGTTAATGACCTGGCCTTTTACTAGTTAGGTGCATATTCCTATCCTTACTATGGACCACGAGGGGATATAGCTATGACTTAAGCTAAGTAGAAGTCCACGTAACCGTGCCTGTTAATTATTTGTTTTCCTGTTCTACTGATGAAGACCTGGAGCCGAAACGTTTATTTTTTTTAAATATATATATCCTCCTATTAGGTTGGCTTTTATATAGAATGTTATGTTTATTTTTAATGAGATGAATAACAATTTGGATTGAAATTAAATAGGACCAATAATTTGATCATGGCTCATCCAAGTTAAAACCCAGTTATGTTAAAGCATGTTTCATTGATAAACTAAAATAATCATCCTAAATTCACTCTTCTGATTGAGGATGACGTTTACAATCTGTTATCACACTTCACTGTCACTCCACCCTGTTATCACCACTCGTGCCGTCACAGAGCACCGCCCTGTTTACGTTTTCTATGCCCCAGAGGTTAAAGATTATAAACGGTCAAGGTCTCTATGTAGTGTAAACACCTGTACCCGCTAATTTAGTCTGGGAAAGGGTCACGGAAACCTGATGTTTTTTTTTAAGTACATATTTGATTCTCACTAATACGGGCTTTGTACTTTAATAATTATTATTATTTTTTTTTTACGCACAATTAGCCGATAACCGAAAATCTTTTAGAAACACTTCATTTTGTTTCATTTTATTTCGTGAAGAAGTTATCATTTTTAGAATTGACACTATGCCAAACACTTCTTCTGCTGCTGTTGTTTGTTCTTCTTTCTTTTCTTCTTCCCTTCCAAATTGCCTATAAGCATCGACAACAGATATAGCTTGCGGACTTCAACTCTTCTGTTTCAAATATTCCATCACTTCATTATTTCTTGGTTGACCACTGGTTCTCGTGTTCTTGTTGCGTTTGATGATGTCCAAGAGTGAAATTGTGAACCAACTGAGAATGATAAAAGAGCAGCTTAACACAACACGGAAAAGACAACGGAAATTGTAAAGACAAGTAAAGAGACACAATACGTTACTAAAAGTCATCTTGGAAGGGAAGAGACAAGATTAGGACTAAAATGAACTGACAACATGCAAAGGTTAAGTAAGTAAAGAACCCCGTCACGCCAAGTGGCGTATAGGGAATATGGTGTTAGTGACCATACATTTTATAGACCTTCAGCACATGATTTTTTTTATCCGGTACCCATTTAATGCTTGGTGAATCCGGAAGCCGTCGGTTGGGATCGAATCCTACCTCTTGTCCTTTGTAGTCCAGTTCACTAACCACTGAGCTATCGCAGCTCCAACAAGCAAAGGTGGACGGGGGAAATTATGACACAGTAAGCTATCAATACGAGAGACAGAGTAAAATGACGCTCCATAGTGGCCACCCATCGATATGGAGACAGCTCTAAATAAAAATAATTAAGGAGATTTACGTTAAGCTTCATTACTTCTATGTTTTTGTGTTTTTAGTTCAATCCAACTTGGTTGTGTTTTGTGCTTCCTGCACTGTTACAAGATCATCAAAATGTGTGTGTGTTCTTAAGCAGCCGTAAAAAGATAACTGGAACCATTCGATCTCCAAGCTTGCCCTGACAATATGTTAATTAGATAAAATGGTAGTTTCTGAGTTCATCAGGGGATACGTTGTTTTAATAACTTGGAAAAGTGCGTGCTCATTTCCGTTTTTTTTTTTTTAGAATGGTCCGCTTCTTTAAGTCAGTTTAATAAACTTCAGAATTGTTTAACAATTCATCATCATATTAATACTTTGTTTAACAATTCATCATCATATTAACACATTGTTTAACAATTCATCATCATATTAACACATTGTTTAACAATTCATCATCATATTAACATATTGTTTAACAATTCATCATCATATTCACACATTGTGTAACAATTTATCATCATATTCACACATTTTTTAACAATTCATCACCATATTCACACATTGTTTAACAATTCATCATCATATTCACACATTGTTTAACAATTCATCATCATATTCACACATTGTTTAACAATTCATCATCATATTCACACATTGTTTAACAATTCATCATTATATTAACACATTGTTTAACATGTTATTACTGACACGATTCCATGGAGCCAGCCTTCATTACAGTCATGAATTTTTCATATCCGCTCTAACACCTGTCACAGCATTTCACACAATGCATCGGTTAAGTTCGTTGACAAGGTTGCGTCGTGAACGTCCTACTGGCTGCATAGGCGACGATTACAAACCTCCTTAGTCACCTCTTACGAATTGCGTGCCAGGTAACAGTGGTTCTATTCTTTTCTCCCCTCACTTGGGGGCCCCAGTAGCCACACTGGAGGTCCAGGGACAGTTATTTATACCACAATGGTGATCATGATAATGATTTCAACAAAGCATTTATCAATATTCCGTGACAAGTAACGCCTCGTTCGTCCAGTCCTTCTCAAACGTATAGCCTGCCACAGAGCGACATTCAAATTTGCTAGACCTCCAGTCATGATTTGAAAATACGGACACTCCGCATTCCGATGTTCCAGCATGTACAGTTCACTGTGGAGTATCATCATCAAGTACCATGTCTTCTGGCGTAGGTGATCATGTCTTTCCACAACTTTCGATCTCGACAGTTACTGGTCGTATCTATCGTTGACCTTCTGCCAAGCCATCCTCTTAAGCTGTCTGGTATCTTTTCTCTTTGCTTCCCTTTATCTCTTCGTCTCTCAATTTCCCCAGTTTCAATATATATTCCAGCTATTCCCTTATCTACCAACAAATGGATTTTTTTCCATTTAGAACAAGTGGTGATTGTGCCAATAAGGTAACTGGAAGTCCAAACTCTAAGGTTTGCGCCGGTGCAACGGAGTTCGTGCATTAGTGCTGAAGTCTTCTTGAGTTTTTAATCAATGGGCGATGTATCTGTTTACCAGCATAACACTGGCGTCCGTTAGTTGCTACACGTTGATGGATATTCTACGGGAAAGATATGAGCACCCATGTTCGATGTCCAATGATGATGATCTGTCGACTAAACTAAACGATTCAACTTACATTACGTCACGCCACCAGAGGAGCGTATTTTTCTTTTAAAGACACAAGTTGTTTAACGTTTCATTATAGACACAAGTTGTTGAACGTTTCATTATGGACACAAGTTGTTGAACGTTTCATTATAGACACACGTTGTTCAACTCTTTCCGTACGTTTCTATGCACCGTCCACCATTCCGATTTCGCCCGCGTACGTTTCGCCGCATAGTACGTCACTCTCAATTTGATTAGTGTGAACCATCATAAACCATATTTGTAACATGCCTTGTATCATTTTGGAATTGATTAAATCTAATACCTTGTTCAATTATCTTAAAAAGAATATATAATATCGTATATGTTAGATAAATATAAATATGTAGATTGACTCTTAAAACCATGAAAAATGTTGTCTCAGAAATCTCTTTCGTTGCGTCGATAAAAAGCTTCTGTACGGAGTGAGTTAACATTTTATTATAGATTTTCATAGGAAATTCTTTGTTTCATTTTATTCAGATCATTTTGGTAGCTTTTGCGCAATTAAATTAAATTTTAAATATGCAAATAACATTTTGTATTTTCTTAAATCGTTTCAAGTTGAGCAATCTTTATATGATTGTCTTATCAACTGAAATTTTCATGACCAATACAAAATATTTTCGCAACGATTGAAGTTCTATGCTTTTTTTTGCATTCAATGATTTTTATTTATTCATTAAAATTTTTTTTTTTTTTTGTCTAGCGCTCGATTTTTTTAGTTCACTTTCCAGCCATTTTAAAATAAAAGTTTTCTTTTAATGTTTAGAATCTTAACATTACGTCCTAACCTAGCTGTGCTCATGTTGTTAAACACATTCTTCTTAATATGTTTGCTGTAACGAATTTTGTTTTCTTCAAGGATGGTCTTCTTGCACACGATGGTGTATCTCTAAAACAGCACTTGCATCATTTCAATTCCTTCTGCCACCATTTTAAAATATTACGAGTGACGACTGTATATGTTCATACGAACCATATCAGTTGTATTCATGTGGCGAAACATGTCTTCTATCTATTAATTTTAGTCAAGTACATTTTAAAATACAATCGATGATGATCGACTGGGGTGTCTTTTATACTTTTTTAACTGTTTCCGTGCTATTTTTCATTATCCATCATCATCATCATGTGCCATACCGGTTGGCGTAGGCGATCATGTCCCTCCACAATCTTCTATCTACAGTGCATCGTATCAGTTCTGTTGACTGTTTTCCATGCCATGACACCAAGATATCCAGTATTTTCTCTCTTTGTCATCCGCGATCTCTCTTTCCTTTTATTTTGCCAGTTGTAACCAAGTATTCCAACTTTCCTCTTCTCATGATGTGCCCGAAAAATGTTGATTGTTTCTTTCTGATGTTTTTAAAGAGCTCCCTCTTTGTGTTGGCCTCTTTGAGAACTTCATCATTGGTCTTTTTATCTGTCCAGAGAACTTTCAACATTCTTCTGAGAAATCCCATCTCTGTGGCCTCTAATTAATTATCTAATTAATTTTAATTTGTTTGTCTACTGTCTATGATTCGCTTCCATAGGTCAGAATTGGTTCTATATAGCACCGATGAACTCTTTTTCTCATTTTTATTGACATAGATTTGTTGCATAAGATATTTTTCAATTTCTGAAATGCTATTTTGGCCTGAGCTATTCTGCTTTTTATTTCTGTAGTGCATCTCCCATCTGATATCATTATTGTGCCCAAGTATTTGAAACGTTGTACTTGTTTCAGATTTGTCTCGTTTATTTTTATGCTGCATGATGGTGATGATTGTTTCTTCGATGTAACCATGATTGTTTCTTCGATATAACCATGATTGTTTATTCGATATAGCCATGATTGTTTCTTCGATATAACCATAACTTCTGTTTTCTTACTATTTAGACCGAGACCTTTCTTGTTGCTTTCTTTTACTATTATGTCTATCATTTCTTGTAGTTCGTTCTCTGTCTCTGCTATTAAGACTGTGTCATCCGCATATCGCAAACTATTTATGTTGTGACCGTTGACTTCAATTCCTTTTTTGTCTACTATTGATCTCATAATATATTCGCTGTAAAGTGAAAACAAATCCGGTGACAGAACACAGCCTTGTCTGACTCCTTGTTTTATAAATTGGAATTCTCCTGTTTGGTTGTTAATTCGTATAGCTGCTGTTTGTTGCCAGTACATGTTTTTTTTATGATTCGCAGATCCTTGCCATCAATGTTTAATTTCTCCAGCATATTGATTATTTCCACATGCTTTACTTTGTCAAATGCTTTCGTATAGTCTATAAAGCACATATATAGAACTTTTTTACCTCTATAGATCTTTCTATCAATGTTTTCGAGATGTATATTGCATTATTGGCGCCCTTTCCTTCCACAAATCCACATTGTTCCTCATTTATTTCTGGTTTTATTTTGTTCCTTACACGTCTCATGATTATTCTTAGTAATATTTTCGTCATATGGCTCATGAGACTAATAGTGCGATGGTCTTCACAATCAGTGGCGCCTGACTTCTTCGGTACGGCTACAAAGATAGATTTTAGTAGATCTTCGGGTATGTGTCCAGTGTTATATATATCATTGAGTAATTTTGTTATGACTAGTACTCCCAGCTCTCCTATTGCTACCCATCGACAATGATACAAACAATAATCTCATCGATCTCCAGTTAGAATAGGTTCGAACGGTGATCTCATAAGATCTCATTCACCTACATCTTCTCTTCCTCCTCTTTCTTCTTCTACTTCTACTTCTACTTCTTCTTTTTCTTCTACTTCTACGTTCACTCAATTAATTGGACGTTGGTGCGTTGTGTCCCTAGTTTACATCAAGCCGCGATATCTTCGTCTCTCAGCCCGACACATCCGTCTTTCACATTTTAATAAACATATATATATATATATATATATATATATATATATATATATATATATATATATATACATGGGGTATATTTTAATTGCTTAACATTTTAGTCAAGGCAACTGCCAATGGTTATTTAACCCGTTTTTTTTTCTGCCATTATCAGAGAAGGCTAGACTTGGCATCTCTCTACCGACTACGTAGTGACCGAGCGGGGGCAGCGAAGAAATCATGGATCTAAAAGAAACATTTCCACTGCCTGTGGTTGGATTCGAACGCAGAACCTTTTTTTGCGGTACTGGTTGTTCCCTAGGCAAGACGCCGGTCTCGAGACATATCAGCTGTGTGTGCAAATCTACCAGTTGGAAGTTTTATTTATGGTTTCTCTCTGCGGCAATCACCCCTGGTCTCAGCACGAGGCATGACTTGAGACGTCGATTAATCATCGACGGAAAACAAATATGAGTACCTACAAGACAGAGTTATCTGCCGGTACAGAGAGGGACCCCAGTGCACACGTCTGCTATAAAAAAAAAACGTATTAACACGAAAAAAAAATCAGTCCCTAATCTCTGGAGACCTCGCATGGTGTAAAAGCTGGCGAACGCAAAAGAAAAATAAAAGAAGAAAATACATTTTGTCCGAAGGCCTACGGCATATTCTGAAGTCAGAAAAATACCTTAAGGATCTCATATAACACGTACGTGAATTTACTGATTGTTGACCTGTCAGGGGTGGAAACTAGCTTATTTAAATTCCACTTGTCAGGCGATAGCTTTATGTTAG
The DNA here is from genome assembly GCA_032433765.1 of Megaustenia siamemsis. Classification (NCBI taxonomy): domain Eukaryota; kingdom Metazoa; phylum Mollusca; class Gastropoda; order Stylommatophora; family Ariophantidae; genus Megaustenia; species Megaustenia siamemsis. The sequence goes on from JAVIAB010000051.1 coordinate 58,747,702, forward strand.
ATGGTGTTTTATATACACATACAAGGTGCGTTTTTTTTTCTAGAAAACCAATACGCAGACAAAAAAACGCAGTATGTATATACACACACAAACACACGCGCACATATCTTTATATGTATGTGTGTATATTACTCATAGATTGCCGCACACTCAGTAGTCTAACTGCATCACACTGAACGATTAGAATTGTTTCGGTATTTATTTATTGACTGTTCTTATTCCGTAAAAAGTGGATGTCAGTTCAATTTATTTTTGTTCATCTTCTACAGAGATTTGAGCTACAACAACATACAGCACATTGGACCGCAGACACTTAAGACTTCATCAGTGCTGAAAAACTTGTAAGTACAAGTACTTGTACGTGTACGAGATTTATTTGTTCAAGGCTAGAACATCAATCATCAAGTACCGGGCCTGCTGGCGTAGGTGATCATGTCTCTCCTAGAACAGCAATAGAGAATTTAACATCTTAAGTCCGGTAGTGTATAAATCATCATCATTGAGTGCCGTCTCCGCATGGAAGGTTGGCTACCATGGAACGCCATTCCACTCTGTCTCTTGCTTTGATGGTGCAGATTGTCATAGGTTGACGTGTCCATTTTTTTATGTTACTCGTCCATGTTAGTCTTGGTCTGCCTATGTCTCTTTTACCTTGTATTTTCCCTTCCAATATTACTTTTATTAGGCTGTTGTGTCTTTTAATATGCCCCCAAAATTTCACTCGTCTTGTTCTAATTGTGTTTAGTAGTTCTCTTTTCTTTTTTAGTTGTTTTAAAACTTCATCGTTTGTTTTCTTTTCTTTCCATCCAATTCTACCTATTCTACCTATTAAATTTTATCCTTCTATAAATCTACATTTCAAAGCTTCAATTTTGTTCTGTTTTCTTGTCTAGTGCCCACAGGAATATTGAATATATGTAGGATTTTGCTATTCTTAATTTTAGCCCTGGTGTTATTTGTTTTGATGTTAGTATATTTTTCATGGCATTAAAATTACTTTTTGCCATACCTATATATGTGTATAAATAGTTGTTTTCTTCCCATGATCCTTATAATACAAGCCAGTTTTGCAAGATGTCTACACAATCATAACAAATCTAAGCAGAAACAGGTTGTCACTGTCGGAACAAAAATATAAAAAGCTAACCCGCTTGTATTTGTTTTACTCTGAACGTAAAAATGGTCTTAGTCCGTCTGTGTGTTCTGATTTCGTAGTAAACGTATTTTTTGTATGCTGTCTTATCATCATCATCAAGTACCGGGCCTGCTGGCGTAGGTGATCATGTCTCTCCCCAATTGTCGATCTCGACAGTTATTTGTTCATTTTTGTTGTTGACCTTCTGCCAAGTCATTCTCTTAAGCTGTCTGGTATTTTTCTCTTTGCTTTCCTCTATCTCTTCGTCCCTCAATTTTCCCAGTTGTTAAAATATAAAATTTCCCAATTGTTCTCTCCAATGCTGTCAAAAGGTGTTGTCTTCAATGTATGCTGTCTAGTACAAGTATTTTCTGCGTATTGTCTAGTACGTGTACTCATTATATGATGTATGGTGTAAATATTATTTGCATATTATCTAATACAAGTATTTGTAAGTATTTAATAGTACAATTATTATTTCCGTGATATTTAATGCACGAGCCTTTACGCGATGTTCTAGTACACATAGAATATGAGTATTGTCTAGTACATGTAGTATGTGAGTGTTGTCTAGTACACGTAGTATGTGAGTGTTGTCTAGGAGACGTAGAATATGAGTGTTGTCTAATACACGAACTATGTGAGTGTTGTCTAATATACGTAGAATATGAGTGTTGTCTAATACACGAACTATGTGAGTGTTGTCTAGGAGACGTAGAATATGAGTGTTGTCTAATACACGAACTATGTGAGTGTTGTCTAATATACGTAGAATATGAATGTTGTCTAATACACGTAGTATGTGAGTGTTGTCTAAAACACGTAGTATGTGAGTGTTGTCTAATACACGTAGTATGTGAGTGTTGTCTAGGAGACGTAGAATATGAGTGTTGTCTAATACACGAACTATGTGAGTGTTGTCTAATATACGTAGAATATGAATGTTGTCTAATACACGTAGTATGTGAGTGTTGTCTAAAACACGTAGTATGTGAGTGTTGTCTAATACACGTAGTATGTGAGTGTAGTCTAGTACACGTAGTATGTGAGTGTAGTCTAGTACATGTAGTATGTGAGTGTTGTCTAATACACGTAGTATGTGAGTCTAGTCTAGTACATGTAGTATGTGAGTGTTGTCTAGTACATGTAGTATGTGAGTGTTGTCTAATACACGTAGTATGTGAGTGTAGTCTAGTACACGTAGTATGTGAGTGTAGTCTAGTACATGTAGTATGTGAGTATTGTCTAATACACGTAGTATGTGAGTGTTGTCTAGTACATGTAGTATGTGAGTGTTGTCTAATACACGTAGTATGTGAATGTAGTCTAGTACATGTAGTATGTGAGTGTTGTCTAGTACACGTAGTATGTGAGTGTAGTCTAGTACACGTAGTATGTGAGTGTTGTCTAATACACGTAGAATATTAGTGTTGTCTAACACACGTACTATGTGAGTGTTGTCTAATACACGTAGTATGTGAGTGTTGTCTAGTACAACTATTCTGTGCTTAACGTATAAAAAAAAGTAAAGCACCCCCGTCACGCCAAGTGGCGAATAGGGAATATGGTGTTAGCGACCATTAATTTTACAGACCCTCCGCACATGATTTTTGGGGTAATGTGATCGGTATTACACCCGTGCCGCTTTACTTTCCCAGAAAAAATTCGGTACCCATTTAAGGCTGGGTGAAACTGGAAGCCGTCAGTTGGGATCGAACCTTACCCCTTGTCCTTTATAGTCCAGTTCACTAACCACTGAGGTTAAATATATAGACATATATATATATATATATATATATATATATATATATATATATATATATATATATATATATATAATTTTACAAGCTAAAATGAATCTTGAAAAAAAACTGTCAGTTTAAGAAAGAAACATTGTTTGTGATTAATCTCAAAGAATGTACAGAAAGAGTAATGAAAGACGTCTAGGACGGAAGGTAAAGTTGAACTGAAGTAGTGAGATTAAAACAAGATTATTGTATTTTTAAAAAAAAAATAGAGCAAGAGAGGGAATTTGAGTTATGGAGATATTGGAAATGATGGATAGAATCAACTGAGCTGCTCCGTTTACACCACCAAATCTAAGACATAAACAGTGGTTCTAGATGCACATAAGGGAGTCGCGATAGCTCAGTGGTTAGTGAACTGGACTACAAAGGACAAGAGGTAGGGTTCGATCTCAACCGACGGCTTCCGGGTTCACCCATCCTTTAACGGGTACCGGATTTTTTCTGGGAAAGTAAAGCAGCACGGGCGTAACACTGACGTCATTACCCCAAAAATCATATGTCGAAGGTCTGTAAAATTTATGGTCACTAACGCCATATTACCTATACGCCACTTGGCGTGACGGGTTACTTTACTTTTTTTTTACTAGATGCACATGCTGGTCTTTCCACACACACAGGCACACACACGCACAGAGAGAGAGAGAGAGAGAGAGAGAGAGAGAGAGAGAGAGAGAGAAATAAAATAAATAGATAAACATTTTTTTAATGTCCAGTTTCTAACCCTGTATGAAAGTTATGAGCTTTTATTTTTTCAACGAACGATCACTGACTTCCGAGTATGTGAAAATGTGTACCTCGTTCTATTAGAGATAGACAACAAATTGTAGTCTGGTGTTTAACTTACCTTCGTATACGGTCTCTTTGTTAATCTATCTATTTTTTAAAATATCTGATCTGTTTGTCAATGTCCAGATGGGATTTAAAGAGCATAAAGTAGGTTCTATACTATAGAACATGTATTAGAAGCGTACCACGTGCAGCGAACAGTGATAGCTCAGTGTTTAGTGAACTGAACAACAAAGGACACGAAGTCGGTTTCGATCCTGATTAACGGCCTCAGGGTTCACCCAGCCTTAAATGCGTACCAGATATTGTTTTCTGGGAATGTAAAGCGGCATTGGCGTAATGCCGACGATATTACCTAAAAAATCATGTGCCGAAGGTCTATTAAAAATTATTGTCACTAACACCATATTCCCCCTATACGTCACTTCGCGTGACGGGGGCTCTTTACTTTTTTTTTTTTTTCATTTTATACCATGTGCTCTCTTGTGTACAAATTAGATGAGAAGTATATCATTCGCTGAGCTCAAGAAAATACAGTAGATTGGACCCATAAGGGCAGACTATAACAAGATAAAGCACATCAAGAAACACAATTAAATACGTTTTCAAATAATAATTGAGTTCAACATAGTATATCTTATTGATCACAGCGGTATCACCTACACAGCGAGGCCTGACTGAATGTTAATGGATTTAGGATTTTATGTGTAAAAGACGAAACAATGAAAAATAAACGGCATGATTTGTAGGAAATGAAACTGTAACGGATAAAAGACAGACATGATTTGTAGGAAATTAAACTGTAACGGATAAAAGACAGACATGATTTGTAGGAAATGAAACTGTAACGGATAAAATACAGACATGATTTGTAGGAAATGAAACTGTAACGGGTAAAATACAGACATGATTTGTAGGAAATGAAACTGTAACGGATAAAATACAGACATGATTTGTAGGAAATGAAACTGTAACGGATAAAATACAGACATGATTTGTAGGAAATGAAACTGTAACGGATAAAATACAGACATGATTTGTAGGAAATGAAACTGTAACGGATAAAATACAGACATGATTTGTAGGAAATGAAACTGTAACGGATAAAATACAGACATGATTTGTAGGAAATGAAACTGTAACGGATAAAATACAGACATGATTTGTAGAAAATGAAACTGTAACGGATAAAAGACAGACTTGATTTGTAAGAAATTATACAATAAGGGATGCAAGACATGACTTGAAGCTAATTAGTTGCTCGTATGTTATGGCTCGTGTTAGAAGCCTATGTTGGGATACATTACCCTGGACACTCCGGAGTTTGTGGCAATGAGAGAGCCGACATGGTGGCGGAGTCGTTTATGTATTTTATTTGTGAAGATGTGCATACACGCAGCAGTTGGCGACACTGTTGTTTGTCTGTTTGTTACATAGTTGTGCTTTTTCTTGTATCTTCAGACAATTTGATCGTTACATAGTTATTCTCTTTATTGTATCTTCAGACAATTTGATCGTTACATAGTTATTCTCTTTCTTGTATCTTCAGACAACTTGATCGTTACATAGTTATTCTCTTTCTTGTATCTTCAGACAATTTGATCGTTACATAGTTATTCTCTTTCTTGTATCTTCAGACAATTTGATCGTTACATAGTTATTCTATTTCTTGTATCTTCAGACAATTTGATCGTTACATAGTTATTCTCTTTCTTGTATCTTCAGACAATTTGATCGTTACATAGTTATTCTCTTTCTTGTATCTTCAGACAACTTGATAGTTACATAGTTATTCTCTTTCTTGTATCTTCAGACAACTTGATAGTTACATAATCAGTCTCTTTCTTGTATCTTCAGACAACTTGATAGTTACATAGTTATTCTCTTTCTTGTATCTTCAGACAACTTGATAGTTACATAATCAGTCTCTTTCTTGTATTTTCAGACAACTTGATAGTTACATAGTTATTCTCTTTCTTGTAGCTTCAGACATCTTGATAGTTACATAGTTACTCTGTTTCTTGTAGCTTCAGACAACTTGATAGTTACATAGTTACTGTGTTTCTTGTATCTTCAGACATCTTGATAGTTACATAGTTACTCTGTTTCTTGTAGCTTCAGACAACTTGATAGTTACATAGTTACTGTGTTTCTTGTATCTTCAGACATCTTGATAGTTACATAGTTACTCTGTTTCTTGTAGCTTCAGACAACTTGATAGTTACATAGTTACTCTGTTTCTTGTAGCTTCAGACAACTTGATAGTTACATAGTTACTGTGTTTCTTGTATCTTCAGACATCTTGATAGTTACATAGTTACTCTGTTTCTTGTATCTTCAGACAACTTGATCGTTACATAGTTACTCGGTTTCTTGTATCTTCAGACAATTTGATCGTTACACAGTTATGCCTTTTTTTTTTTTTGTATCATCAGACAACTTGATCGTTACATAATTATTCTCTTTCTTGTATCTTCAGACAACTTGATCACAACAACATCACGTGCATTGCAGAAGGAGCGCTACGTAGTCTAAAGAGTATGGAGATCTTGTAAGTGACCTTTGACCTTCTCTTTGAACAATTTCTTGTGTCAAATAAAGAAAAGGTTGGATAGTTTCTGTTTTTGTTTGCGCTTGAGATGTTTTGTTCATGATGTAATCAGCTGTTGTTAGAGTACACTAACGATGTCTGGACTACACTTAGAGACAGAACAATTTACAGTATTGGCCATATAGCATGTCTATCGACATATAAGATCCATCAACAAAACAACAATTATATGAAGTACAGTAGAAGCCAAAAGGTATGCGAACGAAATATCAACCATTACAATGGCTGCTTGTAAAACAAACCGGATAATTTTGTCAAAAACGCTCAAATTTACCTATACACTGCAATAGACAACAGGACAAAGAACAGAAGTGATAGTTCATTCATGTATACGCTGCTTCTTGATATATTTATTGGTATTAATATAATGTATGATCACGTGAGCACATCAAATGCTCTTTGCTAACTCAAGAATTTTCTAACATTCTATTCTGGTGTCTCTTCTTTTGCTTTCGTTATCCTTTGATTTTCCATTGTGTCAAGAGATTATCAATGTCTCTTGTTCCTTGAAGAATTAATTTTCATTGCCCTAGAGAGAGCATCAACTTATGAATTGTTTTTGTTTTTTAAATCGCACTTCACTTCTATATTATTTTCTGATTCCTATATGCTCTCAGCGTGTCAATGACATGAGCCATTTTACCATTTACCGATGTTTTTGTGAAATATCATAGGACTAGCAAATTGATACAAAGTAATCTTCTTCTGCGTCGTCGTTATCGTTCACTTATTTGGAGATTGTGCACAGTGTTTGTCACCTACACTTGTAGAGAGAAAGTGTGGTCACTTGGTTGGTGCTAAACTTCTTGCTCTATATTGTTCAACAATCTTCTCAGTATTTGGAGACCTAAAATACGCAGATGATATCGCATTATCAACTCATATATATATATATACATTATATATATATATATATATATATATATATATATATATATATATATATATATATATATATATATATATATATATATATCAACGGCGAATGGTGAGTTTGAAACTTGAGGCTGGACATGGAACAGAATTTTTAGTCTCACACATCGTTTGCGACTGCTTTGGCCAAGCGGCCTTTATTTCTATGGTCTCGATGAGAGTACCCTCCCCTTTTTTCGATATAGGCAATGAAGTCTATTTATTAGTAACGGCCTGAGTTATTTGAACTGTATCACAGCTATACTAGGGAATACGACGGTAGTTGTACACAGACATTTAACTCAACGAGTTGGAATGTGATTGTGTTATGTATTCTGATAAAATATAGAACAGATGTGGCCTCCGTTGCAAACTCTGAATATTAGCCTCTGATATATATATATATATATATATATATATATATATATATATATATATATACAGAGAAAGAAAGAGAAAAGAAAAGTCTACCAAATAGAATAGACGATTTTTGCAGCTGCTTCCGATGTGTACATAGTCAGGTAATGATTGATGCTAGCGGTGACTGCAAAAATACTTAACTATATACAACAAGTCTAGTTCATTGAGAACTTACAGTACAGTTCAAAGTTCACCGTGTCATCATTTTAGACGGCAATTGGTGACATTTATGTATTATTTCGTTGGTTAGCTATTGCCCTTATGATGTAGCATTTATTGGCGTGGCGTCTGTATGTGAAAGGTTTGAGACAAGGAGTTTATATTTATGGAAGTTTAGGAATTTGTAAATTATGTGAGTCAGGATCCTATGAGGTATAACTGTTTATGTTGACCGACAGATTGTTATTGTATTATTTGTGATGGTAGTTTTTTTAACCGCTCTGTTCTGTTCCATGTTTTCTTATACCTTAAAACAGCTCTCGAGGGAAAGTTATGGTTCTATGGCAGATATATGTGGCTTGCTGCACAAAAAATTATTTCCTGCGCGTTTGAAATATCGTAAACCCATTCTTGGAAGTTTTTTTCTCTTTCTTATATTGTTGTTGATTGTTATGAGAGCTTCTTGTTGAATTTTGTTAACTGATAACCATGTTCTAAACATTTATTTATGTTCCTTTCGAATGTAATTCCTAATTGCGTTGATTATATATTTCCTCTAAATTCGTTATTCCCTACTTTTGTTTTTCTTGTTACTTTCAGTGTTTTTAATTTAAAGTTGGTCTGTTTGTTGCCCTTTAATCTATGGAAAACTTTGAAGATCTTTCTGGTAGCATGATACCCTCATCTCCTAGAGCTATGCCAAAACCGAAATAAATCTCTTCTACCGTGACAAGATGAAGGAGGCTCGTCAGAGAGGTGTCTGGCTTCCAAACACACAGGTACAACACAGTTGAACCACCAGCAAACACAGCTTTGTCAACGGATAGGATCTTTAGAGGAATCGTTGAGTACAATCAGCAAATCAACTTCACGCCACCTGGTTGTTAGTTTACCTGAATATTCTAAGTTACTGCTTTCTCACTCGCCTGTTGTTTGATCTACGAATGTTCCGAATTCTTTAAATAATTATCATTTCTTTGTTACTTATGTTTGACTGGAAAAGATTCCGCACACTGGATTTCTTTGGAGTAGAGGCGTAACTTTCCCTAAGGCAGACCCGGGGTACACATAAGCCTGCAAGTTTAGTTGTCCAATTTATCCTAGTAATAAATGTCAATGGGGTATCCTTAAATGATAATATTATGTTTGTATCTCGTCAGTTAAGTGTAAACAAATCTTATGTGTTTTATTAATTTATTGATGTTGTATGTTTTATTGAGAGCTTGTGGCTTAATGGGTAAAAATATGTCGTTCTCCTGGTGAATTTGGGTTCAATTCACAATAAATGTGTACTTAACTCTTTCCGTATGGAAGCTTTTTATCAATGCAACGGAAGAGATTTCAGATACAATATTTTGTATGGTTTTAAAAATCACTCTTCATATTTATATTTATCTATCATATAACATATTAGGGAGCCATGAAAAATCATGTGCCGAAGGTCTGTAAAATTTATGGTCACTAACACCATATTCCCTATACGCCGCCACTTGGCGTGACGGGGGTACTTTACTTTTTTATATATAACATATTATATGAAGTTTTAGATAATTGAACAAGGTATTAGATTTCATCAATATTATGATGATACAATAGATGTAAAAGAATATATATGGTTTGGTGACGGTTCACATTAATCAAATTGAGAGTGACGCACAGTGCGTCGAAACGTACGGATAGAGTTAATTATATTTTGTTATTACAAACTTACAACCGGGGGGGGGGGGGCAATTTTGCTTTTATAATTATTGTCATTGCATTGAAGATTCCGAAAATATATTTAGCTGTGTTCACAATGAACTTATCTCTGGCGCCAGGATATAGGGTAACCGAGCTGTTGTTCGTAAGAGATTAATGCGACGATGATGATGGTGATGATAGAATGCTGGTAATGTCGATGTTGTTGAGGATACTGCTGAAGATGTGCTTACAGTGTTGATAATGGTGTTGTTGTTGAGAAATATGATGGAGATTTATGTTGATGATGATTATGTTAATACGTATATAGTTGATAGTGATGATATTGCTGCTGATAATATGATGATGATATTGCTATTGTTGATATCGACGACAACGTATTTGTCCATGATGATGCTTTTGGGTATTTTTTATAATAATAACTTTGGAGTTTATGATATTGATGATGACGATGATGATAATGAGATTGATGTTAGCTAAGTTTAAAATGCTGTTGATAGCAGCAAATATGATGTTATTAATAAAGATAATGTTGATGCCGATGATCGTGATAACTTAGATTTCTCATGATTTATATTTTGAATCACGTACTACACTTTTGACTCCATTCTAGAACTCTGAACAACAATAATTTGACGTCATTTCCTGCAAGTCTCTTCGACGACATGAAATCATTGAGAGTCTTGTGAGTATCCTCCAGTCTGAGAATGTCTTTGTTCACTAATCGACCGCTTAATCTGTTAATTAATTAGACTGCTCATTGATTGATTTATTTTTCTGTGTAGTGATTTCTTATTGAATGATTGGTGGTTTGTGGGCTTACAATATTTTAAGTTAATGCATGAAAAACGTTTAAAACATGGAACAAAAAGTATGTTCATAGCTTTACTGTACAGAGGAAGTTAACACAAGACACAATTGATCAAACGCCTTCAACAGTGGACATATAATGCAGTGGACATGCAATGTTATGCGCCTACTAACGAAGCTGATGATGAAGTTAAGGATGATTTTTATAACCAACTGCAACAACTTATAAACAAAATACCAAAACACGATCTTTTAATTGTAATGGGAGACTTCAACGCCAAAGTAGGACAAGATAACGCAGGAGTGGAACATGTGATGGGGAGAGAAGGCTGTAATACAACAAGTCAGAATGGAGAAAGATTAATAGAATTATGTTTAATAGAAAATTTAGTTATAGGTGGGACATTATTTCCACATAAAAATATCCACAAAACAACATGGATATCTCCTGATGATAGAACATCAAATCAAATTGACCACCTATGTATTAAACAACAATTCAGATCATCATTAATAGATGTAAGAGCATACAGAGGTGCTGATGTTAATAGTGACCACAACCTGTGCATTGGGAAAATAAGATTAAAATTTAGAAACCAACAGAAGAGGTCAATTACACATAAAATTGATAGTCATAAACTGAAAGATGAAGCAATAAAGGAAAAGTTTAACATAGAGCTAAGTAATTGTTATTCAGCACTTGGTGAAATAGACTTAGATATCAATGAAATGTGGGACTCACAGAGCAAAATACTAATGACAGCAGCAGAAGCAAGTGCTGGACTGAAGAAAATGGAAAAACGAGCTTGGATCTCAGACACCACATGGAAATACATCAAAGAAAGAAGAGAAGCGAAGAGAGCCATGACTAATGTAAAGACAGATCTTGGAAAGGTTCTGGCAAAAGCAACATACAAAGAATTAGACAACAAAGTGAAAAGTTCGGCAAGAAGAGATACAAGAGCTTATATAGACAACTTGGCAGAGAAAGCAGAGACAGCTGCAATTACAGGAGACAGCAGAACTCTTTATACTGTACAAAAGATGCTGACAAACACCTATACATCCAGTGGAACACCAATTCTAGACAAATCTGGATTAATGCTAACAACAAGCGCAGACATAAAAGCCCGTTGGGCGGAACACTTCAAAGAAATTCTTAACCGTCCACTACCTCACAGTTTAATAGATTTTGAAGCTGAAACACCAGCAGCAGAATTAGATGTAAATTTAGATGACTTCACCTTGAGTGAAATAGAAACCACCTTAAAGCTAATGACCAATAACAAGGCTGCTGGAGAGGATAAGTTAACAGCTGAGATCCTCAAGGCAATTGATAGCCATAATTTAATACATCTCCAAAAAATGTTCAACATCATTTGGAAAACAGAGAAGACGCCTCATAAATGGAAAAAAGGAATCATTGTTAAGATCCCAAAAAAGGGCAATCTTAGAGATTGTAACAATTGGAGAGGCGTGACACTTTTGTCAGTTGCCTCAAAATTATTCTGTAAAATCATCCTAAATAGAATAAAGGATTCAATAGATACAGTAATGCGTGAAGAACAGGCTGGGTTTAGAAAAGGGAGAAGCTGTCTTGACCACATTTTCACTCTACGACTTATATTGGAGGAACACATTGAAAAGCAAAAACCTTTTGTACTTAACTTCATCGACTTCAAAAAAGCATTTGATAGTATTCATAGAGATTCTTTGTGGAAAATTCTGAAGCAATATGGCTTACCATCAAAAATCATAAATATTATCAAAGACATGTATGATGGTTACACATGTGCAGTTCGAACAGAGGAAGGACTGAGCGAATGTTTCCCAATAGAAACTGGGGTTAAACAAGGATGTATTTTATCGCCCTTGTTATTTGGAATTGTTATGGACTTCATAATGAAGAAATGCTGCACTGGTAATAAAGGCATCGAATGGATACAAGGAGACCATTTGGAGGACCTGGACTTTGCTGATGACATAGTTCTCATCAGCAATCAGATAAAAACGATGCAGGAAAACACAAATGAACTATCATCAATAGCCAGCAAAATTGGGCTTGAGGTCAATCATGAAAAGACTAAAGTCATGAAAAGTTTAATTCCAACAAGTGACAAAATATACATGGAAAACAAACCAGTAGAAGAGATCGATCACTTTATCTATCTTGGAAGTCACATTGATCGAGAAGGGGATACGAGCAAAGAAATTAGAATCAGACTGGCTAAAGCAGCAATGTCTTTCAGAAGCCTTGAAAAGTTGTGGAAATCAAAACTCATTAGCACAAACACAAAACTTAGGCTATTCAAATCAAATGTACTATCAACCCTTACGTATGCGTGTGAAAGCTGGAAAACAACAAGAGATATAGAAACAAAGTTGAACGCATTCGAAAATAAATGTCTAAGGAAAATACTTGGTATAGAATGGAACGAATTCAAAACAAACGAGGAAATTAGAGAAATCGCCAATCAACCACTAATATCTTCAGTAATAAAGAAAAGACGATGGTCATACGTTGGACATGTGATGAGAAGAGATAATAATCGAATAGCAAAGCAAGCCCTCATATGGGAAACAACAGGTAAAAGAAAAAGAGGAAGACCCAGGGAGACACTGAGAAGAACATTGATGAGAGAGGCAAGAGCAGCAGGAATCGGCTCCCTCAATGAGATAGAACTGCTTGCACAGAACAGAGACAGATGGCGAGATTTGATAAAATATCTTTAAAAGAAAACTGCTAGAACAAAAATTCATATAGGAGAAGGTGTATCTTGGTCTACGCCCTATGGGCCGGTTACGGCTCGAAAGGTCAATAGAATAGACAATCACGACGACAGAGTAGACATAAATAAATCACATATCATCATCTTCATTGAGTGCCGTCTCCGCATCGAAGGTTGGCTACCATGGAGCGCCATTATACTCTGTCTCTTGCATTGAGGTGCAGATTGTCATAGGTTGACTTGTCCATCTTTTGATGTTACTCGTCCATGTTAGCCTAGGTCTACCTCTACCTATTTTACCTTGTATTTTCCCTTCCAATATTACTTTTATTAGGCTGTTGTGTGAACATATATAATTGAACTCTTATGCTTGCATTCAGCTGATTCTACCTTTAGCAAGTTATTTAAATCTACTCTGTTCCTATAAAGCTCTCTCATTTATTAGTTCCAATATTAATTCATATTTTCTTGCCTTTCGGTTGGGATAACATTTTGCTAGCGACTAATTTTGATTAATTAACGACAATATTCATTTCACTTTTGTCAGCTTCCATATCCCCTTCACGATCGCTGGTCACAGTATTGTTTTAATTAATACTGACTACAATATTGATTTCATATAAATAGAAACGCTGCTTTAATTAATACTTACTATAATATTGATCTACGGCGTCTCGAGAGCTCAGTGGTTAGTGAACTGGACTACAAAGGACAAGAGGCCGAGTTCAATCCTGATCGACGGCTTCCGGGTTCACCCAGCCTAAATAGGTACCGATTTTTTTTTTCTGGTAAAGTAAAGCGGCACGGACGTAATGCCGACCTCATTATCCCAAAAATCATGTGCGAAAATCTATACAAATTATGGTCACTAATCGCATATTCACTATACGCCACTTGGTGTGACAGAGCTCTTTACTTACTTGCAGTATTGATCTCATATATGCAGCAATATTGTTGTAATTAATACTAACTATAATATTGATCTCATATATGCAACAATGTTGTTGTAATTAATACTAACTATAATATTGATCTCATATATGCAGCAATATTGTTGTAATTAATACTAACTATAATATTGATCTCATATATGCAACAATGTTGTTGTAATTAATACTAACTATAATATTGATCTCATATATGCAGCAATATTGTTGTAATTAATACTAACTATAATATTGATCTCATATATGCAGCAATATTGTTGTAATTAATACTAACTATAATATTGATCTCATATATGCAACAATGTTGTTGTAATTAATACTAACTATAATATTGATCTCATATATGCAGCAATATTGTTGTAATTAATACTAACTATAATATTGATCTCATATATAGAGCAATGTTGTTGTAATTAATACTAACTATAATAACCTCCAATTACTGCTTTCTATAAATTCACTTCACGATTACAGACAAAAAAATTAATATTTCGGTTTGTTCCTAAATCTCTTAACTACCAAGTTATCATTGGATTTCTAATTTATTGTACAAATAATTTATTTCTTAACGTTGTAGTCATCGCTATGATAATCGAAAATATAAAACGGCACAACACACCTCTTGCTTTCGAATTAACTTTTGTAAGAACAATGGAAACAATACTAACAAAATAATTAGCAAATTTATAACGATTGTTATTATATAGGTAAAAGTAAAGTAAAATCCACAAGAAATTCAGTCGAAAACAAATATAGAAAGTATATGGCCTTTAGCGTCTTGACAGACGGTTGGTAGCAAGATATCATGTTACGTCAGTAGTTTGGTAAAGCATTAGTATCTCGTACTGGGGGCATCGGTGGCCTATTTGGGAAAAACCCCCGACTGGATTACCGACGTTCGGACAACCCGTGTTCGATTCCCGCTGGGAGCAGTGTGAATTGTACTCGTGGTTGGAAAAAAAAAAATACCCCCACGGTCGACAGTCGTTGGCAGAAATGGGTACCTGGGTATTACCCTGGGAAGGTGAGGAATGTCGCTTCACAGTTTGAAGTTTCGGTGCTTGAGGCGACACTATACAGAAATATCCGAACATTTCTGGATAGGCGGCCGAGCACTTATGGGTGTAAACTCGCGTGCTAAGACGCCGGTTGAAGACCCGTACTTTACCTTTACCTTTCCTGTGTGCTGCTTTAGTGAACATCTTCTCTCGTGGTTGAATTTGACAATCATGGACAGACAGATCCATCCACAGAACGAACAAGGTGTATTTGAGGTACATGGCCTTGTCTTTTCTCCCTTGCACCTTTTGTTTTCTGAATTTGATACCAGCACTGTCTCGAAATTTGCTGTGCCATTTTTTGTTTTTGCTCTCCACGTGCTACGATCTGCAGCAACATTTTACGAGTTACTTTCACTGATAAAAAAAATGTCCCCCAGGAAGTCCTGCAAACATCCTTATATCTCAGCACTGGTCTGCCCTTTGGTCTCTTTCGTCCTGCAATGCCTCCCTCTTTGCGTTCGTCACGCAATATTTAGTATTATTATCGAAATTATTATTATTTTAAAACTAGTATTATTATTTCAGTTTTATAGAGAGTACGTGTAGAGAAAAATCGACTGAGTTTAAGAGAGATAGAGATAAAAGGCGTGCGGGAGAGATAAATAGAGAGAGAGAGAGAGAGAACATAGTGAATTAGATTAATCTCGGATAAAACAGTTCCTGACCAGTCAGAATGTGCAGTTTACTCTGGGTCACCGTACAAGTTTACATAACCTATGTCGTGTTTACGGTGTAACGCTAACATTGGCATCCAACAAGCCTCATCTGCCGTTAATACCATGACGGTAACGACAATGCCGTAGATTCTTAGATTTAACCAAAAATATATTCAACAGCCAAGAAATACAAGCACCGGCCGCTATTTCCAAGTTAGGGATTAGCTTTTCAATGGAAAGAGATTTCTGACTTTACAAAAACGAGTTTCCTTTTGTGCATAAATAACGTTTACATTAACACTATCATTACTGTTATCTCCGCGTAAAAGCTCCTTGTCAAATAGTAAAAGCAAACTTCTGAAAATTCTATATCGTTTCTGAAAGGTACATTCCATATTTTGAATTGCTGCGTAAATTGATATGTACGCTCTTAGTTTGCTTTACACAGATTAGCTTGTTTGACATTTACGATATTAGTAAATGGAATATGGAGAATTTTTTTTTAAAACTTAACGCTTCATCCATTTGAGGAAGCCGAAAGAGATCAGTGGTTCATGTGAACTAGTTTGTTGAAATCATGAGGTCAGGTCAATGTTCTCAGCTGAGTGCATTCTACTTGGTTCAACCAGCCATAAATGAGTATTGAAGTTGCTTTTTTTTGTGACAATAAAAGTGCGAACTGGTATAGTTTTGACCAATAAAAATGTGTGACGGCACAAAGAAAAAAACATTGGTATTAACACCGTATACTCTGTACACCACGCTCAAGGCCGGACGGTGCTCCTTCCTTCATTTTATTTATTTCCTATACATCGTCAATATATAAAAAAAAGTTTTTCTGAATTTCATTTTGTATTTCATATACAATATTCGTTTACAAAGATTAATAAATTTAAAAGACGACACAATAAAGAAAGAACATTACAGGGGAAATTAATAAAAGAACAATTTTTATAAAGGCAAAGCTATTGTCTTTATTAAAGACAAAATAGGAAACACGTTTTTTACGAAATAATAATTTCGTAGAAGAGATCGATCACTTTATCTATCTTGGAAGTCACATTGATCGAGAAGGGGATACGAGCAAAGAAATTAGAATCAGACTGGCTAAAGCAGCAATGTCTTTCAAAAGCCTTGAAAAGTTGTGGAAATCAAAACTCATTAGCACAAACACAAAACTTAGGCTATTCAAATCAAATGTACTATCAACCCTTACGTATGCGTGTGAAAGCTGGAAAACAACAAGAGATATAGAAACAAAGTTGAACGCATTCGAAAATAAATGTCTAAGGAAAATACTTGGTATAGAATGGAACGAATTCAAAACAAACGAGGAAATTAGAGAAATCGCCAATCAACCACTAATATCTTCAGTAATAAAGAAAAGACGATGGTCATACGTTGGACATGTGATGAGAAGAGATAATAATCGAATAGCAAAGCAAGCCCTCATATGGGAAACAACAGGTAAAAGAAAAAGAGGAAGACCCAGGGAGACACTGAGAAGAACATTGATGAGAGAGGCAAGAGCAGCAGGAATCGGCTCCCTCAATGAGATAGAACTGCTTGCACAGAACAGAGACAGATGGCGAGATTTGATAAAATATCTTTAAAAGAAAACTGCTAGAACAAAAATTCATATAGGAGAAGGTGTATCTTGGTCTACGCCCTATGGGCCGGTTACGGCTCGAAAGGTCAATAGATAGATAGAATAATAATGGTGGAGATTTTTTTTGCAGAATTGAAAATCTGAAGAAATTTCTTAAAAGTAATGCAAGTGTTAATGAACATCAGTTTCTGCACGACTGTCCCAGGTGTAAACATTAAAATCTGGCACGTAACATAAGAATACTAATTCAATTCTTAAAAAGTAATTAATTAATTATCAGTCAAACACCAGTGGATAAGAGATACAGCGAAGACGATGGCGCTGGATAGGACATACACTACAGAAGCCAACTGAGAGTATTACACAACAGGTCCTTTTTTGGAATCCCCATGGGAAAAGACAAAGAGGAAGACCAATGAATTCTTGGAGAAGACAGATAGAAGCAGAGATGAAGATGATGGGGAAGACATGGAATGATCTTAAAAGAATGGCAAAAAACAGAACGACTTGGAAAGTGTTTGTTTAAGACCTATGTTCCACTGGGAACTAAAAAAGTAGAAGAAGAAGAAGAATTAATTAATTAATCTACATAGCGTACATATCCAGAAAATAAAACATATTCAGATATCTAGTTTGTCCGGTAAAACTGGTTTCATCGTCAGTCAATGACTACAAATAACTGCTGCCTAGCAAGAAAGATGAAATGCCCTGGAAACTGGTCCGAGCTAATGCTAATCATTTCCTTCCACAATCTTCTATCTACAGTGCATAGTATTCTGTTCTTGACTGTTTTCCATGTCATGACACCAAGCTATCCAGTATTTTCTGTCTTTGTCGTCCGCGATCTCTTTTTCCTTTTATTTTGCCAGTTGTAACCAAGTATTTCAACTTTCCTCTTCTTGTGATGTGCCCGAAAAAAATGTTCATTGTTTCTTTCTGATGTTTTTTTTTTTTTTTATGAATTCCTTTTTGGTGTTGGCCTCTTTGAGAATTTCCTCAATGGTTTTTTTTTAGCTGTTCAGAGAACTTTCAACATTCTTCTGAGAAATCCCATCTCTGTAGCCTCTATTATTCGTCTTTTCATTTGTTTGTCTACTGTCCATGATTCGCTTCCATAGGATTCGCTCCCTCTCTAGATCTCTCTTTTTAGCTCTCCCTCTTTAGCTCCCTCTGTAGGTCTTTCCAGTTCTCTCTTTCCAGTATTCTCCTTCTAGCTCACTGTCCGCCTACAATGAAAACATATTACGATCAAAAGTAGGAATGCGTTTGTGGGTACAACATAAACTTGATATGTGCAATGACACGGTTTTAATGGGGAAAAGGAAAAAAAAAATTATATAGGAGGGATTGATTGACGTGTTATCTAGAAACGTGTAGAGAAGCAGTAAAAGGAAGGAAGTGATGGCTATCTCAAAGAAACAGGATTCTATAAAGTACAATATCAGAGTAGACAGAGCGCCATCAGGACATGCAAGAGAACTTATATACCTGGAAATAACATCAGATAATATCACTCGGGATATATACTCTGAAGTCAAGACTTAAATGAAGTTTTATTGTTATGCTTTCGCTGAAAGATATGTCTCTTCGTCGCACGCCCCTACAAATATGCATAGTTTGGTGATGAGTTGTGGTTTACAACAGCTGTGCTTTTCGATTCGACAAAATTTCATATCGGTGCAGTACTTTTGTGCACTGGATTTGACGTCCTTCTATAATTGCTAGGGTGCTGCAATAATTCAGTGGCTAGTGAACGGGCTAGTGAACGGGCTAGTGAACGGGCCCACTGAGGACAAGAGTCGGGTTCAATCATGATCGATGGCTTCCATGTTCACCCGACCTTAAATGAGTACTGGATTTTTTTTTTTATGTGAAATAAAACGGCATATGTAGACCGGATGACCACATACATGTACTAGCACTATATTTTTCTGATATGCCACGTAGCGTGACGGGGCTCTTTCTTTTCTTATTTCGATCCCTGTTCGCTTGGCTAGACTAATTAATCTATTTACTGAATCATCGAATGAACTTGGTCAGTATCTTAGTAGGATCTTGGCCAGTTATGACAACAGCAGTCAGCTTTGATTTACAGACAGCTGTCAGAAAAAGATCCAGTGATATAGGAACACGTTGAAATGACCAATGATAACGTACTAAGATACGTCAATGCAAATAAAATATTATCACATACCTAAGGCAAGTCAACAGTTCACCTTTAGCACAAGTTAGCTGCATTTAAAGTATAAAAACAGTGAGACTGGTACACCACCTCAGAAAAGAAAAAAAACACTGATTACAGAGGGATAACATCCACGACAGTCTGACGTCATAGCAAAGACGAAATTGAACACTAGAGCTGGCAACGTATGAAACTGGAGAATGTAGAAATATGTGACCATCCACGCTAGAAGACATGCATAAATTATAGAGAGTATTTTAAATATTGACGGAAGAGGGGATGATACAAACGGGTGCTATCTGCCTAAGATCCAAAACGACACTGTCCGTCAAAAAAAAATAAAAATGAGCTTTAACTGTTTCATTTGAACTTTATTCGTCGTTATGCAATACCCACGCGACCGCAGAAAGTATCAGGAAACAGCTGTTGAACGACGATTTCATTAAAGACAAGCAATGGACAGAAGGAATGCTTCAAAGATTCTCTCACGGTATCTCCAAAGCTGTCTCTCTATCGCTGTGTTACTTCCTGAGAAACTCCTGTGCAGGACAGATTATTATGACGAGGTAGCTTTATGGGGTATGATTGTTTCGCAGAAGAAACGCAAAATACTTTGAGCACGATTGAAAACGCTCTGCTAAAATGGATAGAAAATGCAACACTCACAGACCAGCGCTGATCACACCCATCACAGGGGACTCATCGATAGAAAATAACTTTGCAGTAGCCGCGGCACACACAAGAAAGGGCAAGTAACTAAGACTAAAAACATGTTATCACCCATCCCTGCGATTATGGCTACATTTATTAATTAGTTCCACCTATACAACGTACACAGCCCCCGATGCACATTAACTATTATGTATTTCAAACATATATCAATATTTTCTTCTCAAGAATATGGTCCACATTTTCGCATCTTTGACCTCAGTTCATCGAGTTGCTATTTAACTGTCAAATAACAGACCATTCAAACTTGTCTATGTCAATTTACGAGCCTGAAACATACTTTATTAGCGTGGATCTTGACAGTTTGTGAGCGCTATTCTCTTCATATTGGATTTGCTTAATTAATTCTCTGACCTCTACTTTTTGCAAATATGTGCTAGCTAGCGAAGCTAAGAAAGCTCATAAAAAATTATTGGCAGTAATTAAAGTTGAGTTGGGAGAAAGGGAGATTATATTGACAGCTTGTCCACATTTCAAACAATTGGAGCGTCATCAGCTGTCACTGACGTTTATTATTATGTATTTGTGAACATTACATCGGTCTTCGGGAAATATCTTCGACTTGTAAGGCAATGGAGACAAGTTTTTTCAGTAAACGTAAGCTAGCAGACTAAAAAAAAGGTAAGTGATGAATGTAGAAAGAAGGAATGTCTTATGTTATATGTAAATTTCGGCAAAACACTGTATTCTCACTTCAATAAAAATAAGAACGTTTATAATAGTAGGCTATCTCTTGATAAGGCTAACATTCACGTGAGTAGAGATATTATTTTGCGGAGAATATCAAGCAACACATTATTTCAACCATAATTCGATTCAACTTCCAAAGAATTGCGCAGGTAACATAATAAAATGTGTATAAATGTGTTTGTCCCCACTGAATATGTTCATATGGCATTTTACATCCTCACAAACTGTTAGAAAAAAAATGCCATATGAAGATATTCAGTGGGGACAAACAAATTTATACACATTTTATGTTCATATGGCATTTTACATCCTCACAAACTGTTAGACAATCTTCATCCCAACGTTGTGCTACCAATGCCAGACATGGACCCTAGATGCAAGAACAATAAGAAAAATAACCTCTACAGAGATGAAATGTGTTAGACGAATGACAGGAAACAGTCTGAGAGATAAGATCAGAAATGATGAACTGAGAAAAAAAGCTAGGAATAGCCCCAGCCATAGAATATATAAGGAAATAACAGATAAAATGGTTTGGCCACGTGACAAGGCAGAAAGAACACAACACAACGAGCTTTCAACAAACGTTGTGAGAACACCAGACCCAAGGGTCGACCACGAAAAAGATGGGTCGATGGAATATTAGAAGCACTAGGAAACATAACAGCTGGAGAGGCGAACAGAAGAGCAAAAGACCGCAAATTATATCTCCCCTCGACGCTGAAAGGCAAATGAGGAAGGAAAGAAGAAGACAAACTGTTAGAAAGAAGCAGTTGTTGATCTTCAGTAGTAATTGCCGGGCATTGTTTTTGCCGATCATCTTCTCTCATGAATAATTTTGCCAATATTAGAATGGAAGTCCCGGCTACAGAATGAACAAGGAGTCACGTCTCTTTTCTGTTACGTCATTTTTCTTCTAAAGCTGTACATGTATTATTATTATTATTATTACTGTAATTTAGTTACGGTTCGGCTTCTGAGCTCACGCCGCGATTTAAAATAATTGCAAGAGATGAACTAAGACGGTTTGACATGAAACGAGCTACATCATCCTTAAATGAGCCGAGGGTCGTGGCAAATATGATTTGGGAGATGCACACTGGCATTATGAGACTACACTAATTACAAAACTATGTGGCCCCCTTACATAAACTGTTAAAGACAAACAAATTTATCTTTAAAAAATAACTTTGTAGCAATATACATTATTAAATGAAAGAAAAAATAAAGAGTTAAATATATTGACACTAACACCAAAATACATTCGCCGTAAGGTGTTCTTGATTTTGTTATATCAAAACAATTTCTACAGCGTGTTTATACCATGAACAACAACTTATATTATCAACAACATACAATTAACAACAGCACACCATAAATAATTTACCACTAATAAAAACATATGATTAACAACAACCTATCATTAATATACATATTTAATTAACATTTATAAAGGACACATTAGAATATAATGTCAAAACTGGGGACAAAAAATAAAGGAAGAATAGAGACAGGAAAACAGAGAGAAAAGTTACGAGAAAGCTTAAGAGTCTGGTTTATCAGTAAGTCATCAAGAAAATTAATAAATGTGTAGGGACAAAAAGTTGTGGAAATATAGGATCACCCACGCCAGCAGGTATAATATTTGATGATGATGTCAAGTCATAGAAGCATGACAGAAAACACATTGAGAAGTAATATCAGAAATGAAGTTCCTCAATAAATTCTAAGAATAATTCCCACCATTGAAGACATAAAGAAACAACAGATGGAAGTGTTTGGCCACCTGTTTGAAACATAAAGATCACAATGCGACGCATTGAGCTTGCAACAAATTCTAATGAAATACCAGACCCAAGGACCACCAACGAAACGGATTAAAGGAATATTAGAAAAGCTATAAAACTATACCAGTACGAGACGCCAACATGATAGCAAGTTATTGCAAACTATATATCTCCTCAACGCTGAAAGAAAATCAGAAAGTATAGAAGAATAATAGATTCTCTCATAGAGATGAGAACAGAGCACTGTGACAACTCGAGTAAAGGAAATATACAGTGTCATTTTTCGACCATCGGCAAGTCTTCACATCACATAATCTTCAAAGAATGCAAGATATGCTGGGACTTAAAATAGAGATAAGACCAAAGTTACGAGAATTAATGCAGTTGGCGATAACCAAATAACAATAGCAGAAATACCTCTACTAGACGTACAATCGAATAAAGACATGTACAGCGAAGACGATGGCACTGGATAGGAAACACACTGCGGAAGCCAGCTGAAGCTACTACACAACATGCTCTTTTCTGGAATCCACAAGAAAAAAAGACAAAGAGGGAGACCAAAATATTCTTGGAGAAGACTGAGGGAAGCAGAGATGAAGATGATGGGGATGATTGTGAATCTTCTTCTTCTGTCCTTCCTCATTTGCCTTTCAGCGTCGAGGGGAGATATAATGTGCGGTTTTTTGCTCTTCTGTTCGCCTCTGCTGCTATGTTTCCTAGTACTTCTAATATTCCATCGATCCATCTTTTTCGTGGTCGACCCTTGGGTCTGGTGTTCTCACAACGTTTGTTGAAGGCTCGTTGTGTTGTGTTTTGATCTTTCTGCCTTGTCACATGGCCAAACCATTTTATCTGTTATTTCATTATATATTCTATGGCGGGGGCTATTCCTAGTTTTTTTCTCAGTTCTTCATTTCTGATCTTATCTCTCAGACTGTTTCCTGTCATTCATCTAACACATTTCATCTCTGTATGAATGTGAATGATGGACATAAATGTCCTCTTTGTTACATTCAACAACAACTAATACAACTGTAGTGGAAAAACTTAATTTTGTTTTATATAATAAATGTACATAAATGGTCATGAGCCTAGTTCTTTTATACTCGTATCGTAGTACGAAAGTGTTTGTAGTATGGTGGTCACGCGGTAGTGAATAATTTCAGGGGAAGAGATATGTTTACAACACTCCAGGAAAAAAAATTTACAAATAATCAAGAAAAGAAAAAAAACAAACAAACAAAGAGCAATAGATGGTCCGACGGAGGATCGGTTCCCCACTCCTTGGCACAGCGCCTTGCCACGAGAACCAAACGCTAAAGAACACGACCAACTAAGCTTACTATAAAAAAAAGATATAATTGGCGATATCTTTCACGTATGTATACTCATGATTATAGCATAAAGTAACGAACACAACTCGGGAATAATTTATTTATATGTATTGTCCTATTTAAACAAGTATCTCACGGATAGGGTAGGATTGAATGCTTGAGTTTGCAGACAAACAGTTATAGGACGAAACTCGAGTTTCCGAGTGTAAACATAAATCTTCACCTAAAATGATTCGCTGATCTATCGCCCCGGAAGTTTCTATTTACAATAATATTCATGTATTATTTGTCTCTGGCCACTGGCTGCTATCTTGTCGATAAAGTGGACGTGGGTTTTTGATAGCAGCTGGAGAGTGTTCTCCAGTCCATCCTCATCATCATCACGTGCCATACTAGTTTGTGTAAGCGATCATGTCCTTCCACAATTCTCTATCAACAGTGCATCCTATCAATTCTGTTGTTGACTGTTTTCCGTGCCATGACAACAAGCTATCTGGTAACTTCTCTCTTTGTCGTCCGCGATCTCTCTCCCTGTATTTTGCCAGTTGTAACCAAGTATCCCAACTTTCATTTTCTCATCATGCTTCCAAAAAGTATGATTGTTTCTTTTTGTGTTGGCCTCTCTGAATCCTAGCTGAATAAAATTGATACCTGGTTCATATCAGAATCTTCTTGCTTATATTAGATTGTAGTTGCGATTAACAAAACTGCAGTGAAAGCCACTTTTCTTTTCAATTAGAAAATATGAATAAATAAACCTTTTGTGGCAGTTCGTCTTTCTGTTTTTTTACCGTCTAGAGCAGGGGTGGCCAAATGGCGGCCCGCGGGCCGGATCCGGCCCGCCAGCCTAGTTTTCTTGGCCCGCGAAGCTCCACGGACTTACTTCATTTTTTACCCCTAATAGCGGATTTCTCCTGGTTTTAATCCGTGTCGGAGTTAACTCTTCTATCGTTCAAGAATACACAATTTGAAAATCTCTGTCAATTTCTCGCAACAGCTAGATTGGCAACATAATTTCAAATAACACACACACACACACACACACACACACACACACACACACGCACACACACACACACACACACACACACACTGCACAACTAATGGTACCGACAATATTCAAAGTCTTTGCTTCGAGTTGGTACCGCAAAGTTGCTTTATTGTCAGTGCGGTGATAGCGTCAGATCTTTGGCTCAACATTTGTCGTCTGGACTTGTGGTGGCTCTTTCATTTCGCGGTAAGGGGTTAATGAGGTTGGGAGGGACAGGGGTGAGGGGACTTCGTAGCTCTAATTCTGTCTTTGAAGTTACATTCAAAATGTTTCACTGTTCGCCTTCATTCCCTTTGATCCCAACGTCTTGTCTTGTCCATAAAATGACTGCAACGTGTTTATTTGGTCACAATCTTTTGATTTCATTGTCAAACACAAGTCTGTGTATAACTGTCAAATCTGGACTTATTTTCGATAGTGGACCAACATTCTGTGACTTTTAACTTTGATGTGAGATTTTGTATTAAATCATGTTAAAACGTAGAAAAGTTGATTGTGAAAATCGCATATTTAAACCTGAATGGGAATTAGATTATTTGTTCATCTTCAATAAGGATAGTAAACCTCAGTGCTTAATTTGCGTTCAAGTGTTAGCCGTTTTGAAGGAATATAATTTAAAACGGCACTATGCCACACATCATCAAAACATGTATGAGAAACATAGCATTGAAGCTAGGAAGCTTTTGGTTGAACAGCTGAAGACAAAGTTGAATCAACAGCAAAGTATGTATACAAAGGGCAATAAAATTAAAGAGTCATCGATCATTGCATCATATACAGTTACCTATGAGCTTGCAAAATCTAAAAAAAAACCTTTCTATCTATCTATCTATTGACCTTTCGAGCCGTAACCGGCCCATAGGGCGTAGACCAAGATACACCTTCTCCTATATGAATTTTTGTTCTAGCAGTTTTCTTTTAAAGATATTTTATCAAATCTCGCCATCTGTCTCTGTTCTGTGCAAGCAGTTCTATCTCATTGAGGGAGCCGATTCCTGCTGCTCTTGCCTCTCTCATCAATGTTCTTCTCAGTGTCTCCCTGGGTCTTCCTCTTTTTCTTTTACCTGTTGTTTCCCATATGAGGGCTTGCTTTGCTATTCGATTATTATCTCTTCTCATCACATGTCCAACGTATGACCATCGTCTTTTCTTTATTACTGAAGATATTAGTGGTTGATTGGCGATTTCTCTAATTTCCTCGTTTGTTTTGAATTCGTTCCATTCTATACCAAGTATTTTCCTTAGACATTTATTTTCGAATGCGTTCAACTTTGTTTCTATATCTCTTGTTGTTTTCCAGCTTTCACACGCATACGTAAGGGTTGATAGTACATTTGATTTGAATAGCCTAAGTTTTGTGTTTGTGCTAATGAGTTTTGATTTCCACAACTTTTCAAGGCTTCTGAAAGACATTGCTGCTTTAGCCAGTCTGATTCTAATTTCTTTGCTCGTATCCCCTTCTCGATCAATGTGACTTCCAAGATAGATGAAGTGATCGATCTCTTCTACTGGTTTGTTTTCCATGTATATTTTGTCACTTGTTGGAATTAAACTTTTCATGACTTTAGTCTTTTCATGATTGACCTCAAGCCCAATTTTGCTGGCTATTGATGATAGTTCATTTGTGTTTTCCTGCATCGTTTTTATCTGATTGCTGATGAGAACTATGTCATCAGCAAAGTCCAGGTCCTCCAAATGGTCTCCTTGTATCCATTCGATGCCTTTATTACCAGTGCAGCATTTCTTCATTATGAAGTCCATAACAATTCCAAATAACAAGGGCGATAAAATACATCCTTGTTTAACCCCAGTTTCTATTGGGAAACATTCGCTCAGTCCTTCCTCTGTTCGAACTGCACATGTGTAACCATCATACATGTCTTTGATAATATTTATGATTTTTGATGGTAAGCCATATTGCTTCAGAATTTTCCACAAAGAATCTCTATGAATACTATCAAATGCTTTTTTGAAGTCGATGAAGTTAAGTACAAAAGGTTTTTGCTTTTCAATGTGTTCCTCCAATATAAGTCGTAGAGTGAAAATGTGGTCAAGACAGCTTCTCCCTTTTCTAAACCCAGCCTGTTCTTCACGCATTACTGTATCTATTGAATCCTTTATTCTATTTAGGATGATTTTACAGAATAATTTTGAGGCAACTGACAAAAGTGTCACGCCTCTCCAATTGTTACAATCTCTAAGATTGCCCTTTTTTGGGATCTTAACAATGATTCCTTTTTTCCATTTATGAGGCGTCTTCTCTGTTTTCCAAATGATGTTGAACATTTTTTGGAGATGTATTAAATTATGGCTATCAATTGCCTTGAGGATCTCAGCTGTTAACTTATCCTCTCCAGCAGCCTTGTTATTGGTCATTAGCTTTAAGGTGGTTTCTATTTCGCTCAAGGTGAAGTCATCTAAATTTACATCTAATTCTGCTGCTGGTGTTTCAGCTTCAAAATCTATTAAACTGTGAGGTAGTGGACGGTTAAGAATTTCTTTGAAGTGTTCCGCCCAACGGGCTTTTATGTCTGCGCTTGTTGTTAGCATTAATCCAGATTTGTCTAGAATTGGTGTTCCACTGGATGTATAGGTGTTTGTCAGCATCTTTTGTACAGTATAAAGAGTTCTGCTGTTTGAAAAAAAACCCTTTAATGACGGAAATTTTGTGAAGAAATGTGCGATTCAAATGGCAAAGGCATTCGGTCAAGAAAAAATAGCCAAAGAATTTGAATCTGTGCCTCTTTCAAAACAAACTGTAGCCAGAAGAACAGAAGACATCAGTCTGCAACTGTCTCAAAGTTTAAAATCTTGTATTGAAAACTGCTCATATTTTTCGCTCGCGATTGATGAAAGTACTGACATCACTGACACTTGCCAGCTTCTTATTTTTGTTAAAGTTATCCAGGAGGATTTTACTGTTATTGAAGAATTGTTGAAAGTTTGCTCTTTGCATGACACTTGTAGAGGGACAGACATATTTCTGCAGTTCATAGTGCCGTAGATGAAGTAGGTGGTTTTGGAAAGTTGTCTGCAGTGTGTACTGATGGTTGCAAAGCTTTTATTGGTTCAAATACTGGTTTTGTTGGACTTCTAAAGCAAAACAAAATTAACGTACCTACATTGCATTGCATAATTCATCAAGAGGCCCTTTGTGCAAAGTCCATAAATCTAAAAGACACCATGGCTACTGTTGTGAAAATAACAAATTTGATAAGAGGAGGACACCAGTCTTTAAATCACAGGAAGTTTTTATCATTTTTAGAGGAAGTAGATTCTAGCTACGGTGATCTCCTGCTTTATACAGAAGTAAGATGGCTTAGTCGAGGGAAATGTTTAATAATATTTTTTGAACTGAAGAATGACATTTATGACTTCCTGCGAGAGAACTTACCATGCTCCATTGATCTTCAACGTGCACTCAAAGACATTAATTTCCTTCATAATCTGGCATATCTCACAGACATCACACAACATTTGAACATATTGAATTTGCAGCTACAAGGGGAAAAGCAAACCATTTTTCAATTGATGGGATATGTTGATGGTTTTAAAAAGAAGCTGAATCTATTTAGACTTTCTTTGCAAAAAAATGATCTGTTCCATTTTTCAAGTTGTAAGCAGTTGTTGTCAGAGATAGAAAGTGCAAACTTCAGTAAGTACGCAGCTGACATTGAACATTTGATTTGTGAATTTGATCGACGATTTCAAGATTTTGAAATGTTTCGTCCGCAAACGGAACTTTTTAATAACCCAATTAAGTGCACAGTGGAGTGCCAGCCATCAGATCTTCAACTAGAGTTGTGTGACCTTCAGTGTGACCCCTTCCTCAGTACTGTAAAGGCATTAGGAGCTGACTTCTGGAAATTGCTACCAAATGAACGTTACCCGTGTCTGAGAAAATGGGCACTAAAGATGTGCTCTATATTCGGCAGCACATATCTCTGCGAGACAACATTCTCTTCCATGAAGTTAATTAAATCTAAGACCAGGAACAGAATGACTGATTCGACATTGTCCCATACTCTCCGAATCGCCACGTCAAAAATGGAAGTGGACTTCAAATCTCTGGTGGAAAGCTGTGACAAGTCACAATCGTCGCACTGAGACATTAAAGGTAATTTTAAAATGAATAATTAATGGATTTGTTACAAATCAAATATGTAGTCAAAGTGCAAGCATTATTTATATATTACTATATCGCATAGGTCCCTACTGTCATTTTTGACGATATTCTTAAGTGTGGCCCGCGGGTCTTGGCCTTGGCTTTAATCCGGCCCTCGGGCAACCTCAAGTTGGCCACCACTGGTCTAGAGATTCAATGAAGAACTGTTTTAAATTAGCTCTTTGTGGAATTCTAAGAATGTGGTTTAGTCAGCCCCACATTCATTTCTGAATTACAGTTATACACCAGAGAAGCAACAACAGATTCGGGCCAAACAAACAAAATTTGAAGGGAGAAAGCAAACCCTGTATGTTTACAAAAAAATGCAAAGAGCCGAAAGGCGCAGAAGTCGCAGCTTGTGAATTATGACACTGTGCCAATTTTATCGCGCTAATGGCGGTCGATGAAATTCAATAACTGCCTGGCAAAATCTGTATCCGTTATAGATCATGATGTTCTTAGAGTGCTGTGCTAAAGATATCACTTGATCGTGTTGATAAATAAACTATAATAAATCCAATAAGGATGTGATGAAAAAATTTGATGAAGAACATTTAGAAAATAGTTTCATTTAAGGCGGGATCAAGAAACTGTTCCTGACTGACAGTAGTGACTACCTTTGCTGGTGTTCTTGTCGGTCAAGAAGAGAAAGAATAAATCTGGTGTTTGACAAACTAATATTTGTGTTTCAAAATGACTGTTTATGAGAGAAAGAAACTGATGTTATCAATATCTCGGCATATTATGGGGATCTATCAATATCTCTGTATATTGATCGTCTGAAGTATTGTATATACGTCACCATCTATAGAAGTAAGCCGCCGGGCTGACAGGAACTCAGGAAAATCCACAACACGCGAGAATCATCTCAGCAGTTCGGCTTTCCATATAGGTGGTAGAGGATAGTAAGTAGAATGACGTCAGTGATCTATAGACCCTACAGTTGACAATGTCAAGCCAGTAGGGGGTTTTTGGGGTGTACATTTCAGCCCGCCTTGAAATATAAGCCTTGCGCAATTTGAAAGCGGGAAAAGAACCTGGATCAGATCATTTAACTAGATAAGAGATTGAAGCCATGGGTGATTTTGGAATAGAAATAATAATAACAAAAATATTGAATGATATCTACAACAGCGGATATATACCAGACGACCTATTAAAATCAATATTCATAGCCCTACCAAAGAAATCTAGTGCGACTGAATGCGATGATCATCGTAAAATAAGCCCTTTGAGTCACATGACTAAGACAGTACAAAGAACCATAATGCGAAGAGTGTGAAACAAAATCAGTACATAAATTATTGATCAATAGTGTGGTTTTGTTGGAGGTAAAGAGGGATAGAAGGAAACAAAGAGAACAGATACTAGACAGCTTAAGAGAATGACTTGGCAAGAAGGTCAACATCAGAAATTGTAAATAATTGTCCAGATCGAAAATTGTGGAAAGACATGATCACCTACGCCGGCAAGCACGGTACTTGATGGTGATTTCAGCCCGTAGGCTTACGTCTATAGCTGACGATTGTCTGTATCTTCATTGTCGTTATTACCTGGATAATCTGTATCTAGATTTTTTTTTTAATAGGCGAATAAACGACAACAAACTGCTATGTGACTGTCGCTTGGTCTCGTTTGCTCGATGGTTACGCAGAAATCCGACCTTGGCCTTGTTCACAGAGTGTGACCAACCTCTACATCTGCGCAGCACTGAAGTTACCGAGCTTCAAGACAGTGACTTCAAATGTGACGGTAGGTGGTGTTTTTATACGTCAGATGGTGGTGTTTATTTACGTCAGAATGTGGTATTTATATACGTAAGACGGTGGTGTTTATTTACGTCAAAAGGTAGTAATTATAAACGTCATAAGGTGGTGTTTATTTACATCAGAAAGTGCTATTTATAAACTTAAGACGGTGGTGTTTATTTACGTCAGAAGGTCTGAGAAATCGTCAGAGAAAAAATGACAATTAATGGATTCGGTCTGGACAGTTTTATGCGAATTGCAATTGGTTCTACATCGTTGTTTGTCTAGCATTTGTCTCCATACTTGTCTATATGTTAGTTCTTTTTTAATCATCATTTTGTTATCTGCCTGTGCGGCGAGGGACCCCTGTGCACACCGCTGCCAGGGAAAAATGGATTAACACGCAAAATTCAGTTCCTAGTCTCTAGGGACTTCGTCAGAGTTGAAAGCTGGCGAACGCAACAACAACAACAACAACAATCATCATGCGAAAAGTTTGAAACAAAATCAGTATATAGTATAATCTATAATATATAAACTATAATCTCATGATTCGGTCAATATGGCGGATAGGCGACAGGAACAGTTGAGGCTCTGTTTGAAAAGTGTTCCTTTGTAGCAGTTTCCCCATATTCAAAGTCCGGCTTGCTGCAAGAGCTACTGAATTTAGTGCTCTGTGCACAACGTGAGCTGTGTTTTTCGTCCGGATCGTGTTTCGATATTCCGATTGCTTACGATGAATGATGATACCATATGACGAAGGACAGTTTGGCAGTGTTTACTTTCGGTGCGTCTTTTGGCGTGTGCTGTAGCTACTATGACGGAGACTGCAGCTGCCTCTCTTTGTTTGGATCCTTCAATGAGATGAGGTGTTAATTTGGATGATTCCACTGGCACGGGCGATTGAGCAATTATAGATTTCAATTCGTTTGCAGTGATATCGGGGCCTTCGACTAGCTACTATTAGCTAGCTACAACTAGTTCTTTTTGGTCCAGTCTTTAAGCTCTTAGCAACTAGTAAGTAATAATTTGTTACAGCGTCTTCTGAAAGATCTTACTCTTCTACTTTTGTTATTGTATCTGTTTGCCAGCCCTTGTTGCAGGATGCTGTTTTCAGGAGATCGTCTTATTGAGTCTTTTTTTTTTTATTTTGCTGCATGCTGTGGCTAAATTTTGTTAAGTGTTCTCTTCTAATATTCTTCTAATATAGTTCTCGAATTTTTTTTTTTTAGTGATGGCTACAATTAGCTTTTTTTTTTAAACATCTCATTTCAAAGCTATGATCGTAAATAGGCTGTTGGTATTCTCGGGCAGCACACTCAATATTGACGTTTAGCAATGTTTGAATGCGCCAGAATAAAGACATCCGGGAGCCATGACTCCCATTGGTACGATCGTCGTGGCCCGCTTGGTAGATACTCCGTATTTAGATTGTCGAGAATCTGAAGTACCAAAAACACTTGCTCGACGAGTGGCAAGCCTTCTGATAATCAAATTGCCTCCAGTTGGAAAACTCTCTTTACAGTTTCCTGTCTTGACAGTTTAAGATGCCAAACACAGATGTGATTCCGTGACGTGACAGACATGCACGCAATGATAAGCAAATCACGAAGCGCATATGGGCTGGCTATATGGCGCAGATGCCGGATTGGCGTCTCTTTCAGATGCTGCCTTTTGATGAGTTTCAAAAGGTAGGTGATCATATGGTGGGCAGATGAAAAGATCAAAAGAAACCATAAAGATGTCACGACAGTACATCTCACGAGGTTGTGAATTCTTGATTTACACGATCTTATTAAATATTTTCTGGTAACAGTTTAAAGATTCCATTTTCCGCTATATCAACACTTGTCTACGTCCAGTTATTTTTGCGCATGTACAGACACACACACAATTATTTACGCACAACAATTCGTTTGTGGATTCTTTTCACAGGAGATCACTTTCGTTAGAAATAAGCAGCAATAAAAGAGGCGGTATTAATAGAAGGCCAAGATAACGTTTATGATGATGGTCGAGTGTCGTGGACTAGAAAATCAGCTCTTAGGCCCTTGAATGCAGCGACTTCAATGGTTTTCTTGATTGTTGAGGTTCTGCTGGAGAAGATAACGATGTTCATTTTATATATAGAGCACTCCAATGTCATTCTAGATATAAATCACTCCTAGGTCATTCTGCATCAACAAACTACGGCAACTAAATTAATTCTCATTTCTTTAATCATGTATTGGCTGTATTGGCTGTATTGATCCAAACTGTTACCATCGAGTTCAAATGGGTGGTAAAATGAAGTCTTAATCAGCTTTGTGTTTCTCACTTTTCCGAAGTAAAGCAAATTGCCCATATGTAGCTTGTGCACTACATTTGAAGATGAAGGAACCGATTACACTGGTAAAGTAACTTGAGCAATTCAGGGCACCATCTACATCAAACTTTATATGAAAAGAGAAGGAAACTTCAATAAACTACAAATTAATAGTTTATTGCAAGGTGTAATTAATAAACGGGGTGTGATTAATAAACGAGGTGTGATTAATAAACGGGATGTGATTAATAAACGGGGTGTGATTAATAAACGGGGTGTGATTAATAAACGGGGTGTGATAATAAATATTATTGTGATATTTTTCAAACTTAAAACGTTACAACAACATTTGCGTCTGGCGCGTAGCCTCTAATAATGAGATTTTGATAACAGTAGTCGTTGGTGATCTATTTGCCACATTTTATAACCTGTTATAGGTTTTCGCAACAATTTTCACTGCTACTAATTTGTCACAATAACAATTTATTACATTTACCATTGTCTTTCAGTTTGCAGCAATGTTCATTGACAGGTTTTCTAAAATAGCCGCTGTTTAACGTTTGCAACAACAGTCAGTAGTTTTACATTTGTGAATGTTGTTCGGTGGTAGGAAGCTAAATAAAAATAATAATGTCTTGTTTTTTTTTTTTAAATAAAAAGAGGGAGGGGGGATGAAAAAAAAGACAGTTTACCAGAACTCTCATCCCATCTCGTAAAACGAGAATTGCGCATTATACTAGGCCTCTAGTGTAGGCGTAATTACTTTTGATTCATCATTGGCAGAAATGTGTACCAGGGAAGTATTCTGGGAAGGTGAGGAATGCCGCCTCGCATCGTGAATTTCGATGCGTGAAGCGACACTATCCAGAAATCTTTCTGGACAGGTGGCCGAGCACATATGGGTGAAAACTCGCGTGCTAAGACGCCGATTCAAGTCTCGTACTAGTCTCGTTTGAGACAAACAAATGAAAAGACGATTAGAGGCCACAAAGATGGGATTTCTCAGAAGAATTGTTGAAAGTTCCCTGGACTGTTAAAAAGACCAATGAGGAAATTCTCAAAGAGGTCAACACAAAAATGGAACTCCTAAAAAACATCAGAAAGAAACAATCAACATTTTTCGGGCACATCATGAGAAGAGGAAAGTTGGAATACTTGGTTACAACTGGTAAAATAAAAGGAAAGAGAGATCGCGGTCGACAAAGAGAGTATATACTGCATAGCTTGGTGTCATGGCATGGAAAACAGTCAACAACAGAACTGATACGATGCACTGTAGATAGAAGATTATGGAAGGACATGATCCTACGCCAACCGGTATGGCACATGATGATGATGATCCAGGAACCGTGGAAGTCTTTCAGTTTTATCAAAACACTGTCAAAACTATTCTGACTTTAGACAGCCTGGTTACCAATGATGAGTGACGTTATAAGCTTGATATATGTCAGTGTTCAGTTTAAATAAATATATATGATAATGTTCACTTTGAATATGTATATGCCACTGTTCACTTTGAATATGTATATAACAGTGTCCACTTTTAATAAGTACATGCCAGTGCTCACTGTTAATAAGTATGTAACTTATAATTAGCATATGGCAGTGTTCACTTTGCTGGTATTCCCTGCCAGGCACACAGGACATCAAACATGCTGTAGAATGTGGGGTTGAGATTCTCTGCCCTCGCCAGTGTCGGTGCCTGGACGGCGTGGTGGACTGCAGGGATAAAGGGTTTACTCAAATACCGGACAACATCCCCAAGTCTGCTGTAGAGATGTGAGTATTTGTTTGCGAGATGTAAGTATTTGTATGTTATATATATAACTAATAGAAGGCGTAGGTGATCATGTCCCTCCACAATCTTCTATCTACAGTTTAAAATACTTACCAGATAAATTCCATACTTAAGGTTGTCACGTTCTGTTTTATTCAAGACACAAGAGCCAAGAACTCAACTATTCTATTCATTGTTTGTGTGCTACACAAATCACATACGACTTTAAGTTATCAAAGTCTACAAATTTGGTCATCATCAAGTAGCGTGTGAGATACAAGCCATATTCGTCTTTGGTGGAAAGAAGGGATCATCCAGGATATGCAGTCATTTATTTATGAAGATTCTTCTTGGATCTTCTTCGACGAGAACTCAGGAACTTTTCTTCCAGCATTTACATTTTTGCATTGCTGATCTCTGACACGGGTGTTCTGGTTGGCCTAATGTTTGTGTGGATAGAGACCATTGGCTACAAAAGTCAATCCACTGAACGGGATGTGTCAAAGTCTCGTTTTTCGTAACCTACGTATTTAGCTTTCTGTCCGTATGGTACGTTGTGTGCATAACAGTGGAGAATTACACCACCGTATGTCATCCAACAAGCTTTGTGGTTATGTGCATAAGGCGACGCGCCAGTAGCGTGGTCATGTGCATTCTAGTCTTGTCGCTGTTGCTGTATATGGCCACTGCTGTTGCTGCTGAGGTGACGCCAAACGAGATAGGTCCGCTGATCGCCATTACTGTCATGCTCTTCACGATTGTTCTGTCCATCATACACAAGTCCCGGTGGAAGAAGCTCAGTGGCCTGCCGATGCTGGAAGTTTCCTAGCTGAAACCGATCAACGATCCTGGGTGGAGATAGCGTCCAGGTTCGTGTGGCTAGGATGCTCTTTGCCTTGTCTCTGTCTTACATCATCATCATGAAATCACCCAGCCACGTGGCCAGACTGTACTATCTGATGCGGACTCAAAACTCAGGGGACATGAAATTGACATTCTCTAAATGTCTTATCCGGCTGATTTTACAGCACGTCAGCCACGCCCACCATGCCTGCAAGTTTTGGATCTTTCGTGGTCGTCAGTAGAAACTTTACCAAGAACCTCGGACAAACTTTGGTGGACGTTACCAAGTGTATATGTTAGTTGTGGCTTATATTTTGGTGGTTGTCTGTGCTAACCATGGCTCATATCTTTGTGTGTGTGTATGTGATAGCCATGGTTCCTATCTTGGTGGGTGTCTGTGACAGCCATGGCTCAATTCTCGGTGTATAGCCGTGCTAGTCGTAGCTCATATCTTAGTGGGAGTCTGTGATAGCCATGGCTGATATCTTGGTGGGTGTATGTGCTGGCCATGGCTCATATCTTGGTGTATGTTTGGGCTGGCCATGATTCATATCTTAGTGTGTATCTGTGCTGGCCATGGTTCATATTTTTGTGTATATCCGTGCTAGCCATGGCTCATATCTTAGTGGGTGTCTGTGCTAGCCATGGCTCATATCTTAGTGGGTGTCTGTGCTAGTCATGGTTCACATCTTGGTGTATTTCCGTGCTAGCC
The DNA here is from genome assembly GCA_032433765.1 of Megaustenia siamemsis. Taxonomy (NCBI): domain Eukaryota; kingdom Metazoa; phylum Mollusca; class Gastropoda; order Stylommatophora; family Ariophantidae; genus Megaustenia; species Megaustenia siamemsis. The sequence goes on from JAVIAB010000051.1 coordinate 58,784,369, forward strand.
ATGGCTCATATCTTAATGTGTTTCAGTGCTAGTCATGGTTCATATCTTGGTGTGTTTTCGTGAAGCCATGGCTCATATCTTAATGTGTTTCTGTGCTAGCCATGGCTCATATCTTAGTGTGTTTCTATGCTAGCGATGGCTCATATCTTAGCTTGTGTGTGTGTGTGCTGGACATGACTCATATCTTGGTGTGTGTCATGTTAGTCATATCTCATATATTGGTGTGTGTCCGTGTTAATCATGTCTCATATCTTTGTGTGTGTCTGTGTTTAGTCATATCTCATATCTTAGTGTGTACCTGTGTTAGTGATGTGGCATATTTTTGTGCGTGCATGTCTGTGTTAGTCATATCTCATATCTTTGTGTGCATGTCATTGTTAGTCATATCTCTTATCTTTGTGTGCATGTCTATGTTAGTCACATCTCATATCCTTGTGTGCAAGTCTATGTTAGTCACATCTCATACCTTTGTGCGTGCATGTCTATGTTAGTCATGTCTCATATATTTGTGTGTATGTCCATGCTAGTCACATCCCATATCTTAATGTGTGGTTGTCTATATTAGTCATGTCTCATATCTTGGTGTGTTTGTGTTTAGCCATATCTCATATCTTTGTGTGTGCATGTCTATGTTAGTCACATCTCCTATCTTTGTGAGTGCATGTTTATGTTAATCATGTCTCATATCTTTGTATGTGCATGACTGTGTTTAGACATCTCTAATATTTTAGAGTGTGTCTGTGTTAGTCACATCTCATATCTTAGTGTGTATGTGTGTCTGTGTTAGTCATATCTCATATCTTGGTGTGTGTCAGTGTTAGTCATGCCTCATATCGTTGTGTGCATGTCAGTGTTAGTCACATCTCATATCTTTGTGTGTGCATGTCTGTGTTAGTCACCTCTAGTGACTCGGGCAGATGGTGCTCGTAAACCTGGGAGGGCAACCATCTAAAGGCAGAATCCCCCTACAGAAAAAAACAACTTACTGCTTGGAAGGAAGATTGGGGACAATCAATGGCTATGGAAAGCAAACCTGAATAAAATGCTGGCTGAAATCGGATGCACTGGGCCACTGGCGCAGAACACAGTGCAACGTTTTAACATGTATTCAATCAGAGTGGATCTAACAGACTCTAATTATGATGTTCTGTCTGTGGGGTCGATCAATTCACTTAAACAGACAACTGTCTTCATGTCAGAGTCTGGAATCCTACTCTGATTGAGTCTTGATCGCAGAGAGAGAGAGAGAGAGAGAGAGAGAGAGAGAGAGAGAGAGATTTAACAAGAGAACTCTGTAAAATGCTTGTAATTTATTATATAGATAATCAATAACCTAAGATATGCTGATAATACCGTATTACTAGCAGACAATACTAAGGATCTACAATTACTTAATGAAATAAACATGAGAAGCAAAAAAATATGGATTAGTTATGAATATCAAAAAGATTAAAACTATGATCTGGCAATGATAATACAAAGAAAATACTCAAAACCTACAAGTGAATATCAAATTTGAAGGAATAGACCTGGAGACAGTTGAGAGCTACAACTACTTTGGACATACTATAACCAGTGATGGAAAATGTAAAACTGAAATAAATAAAAGAATAGGAATCGTAAAGAGTAATTTCAATATCATAAAAAACAGATATGGCCTTTGTCGTTTTGACAGATGTTGGTAGCCATAAATTTTACAGACCTTCGGCACATGATTTTTGGGTAATGTGGTCGGTATTACGCCCGTGCCGCTTTACTTTCCCAGCTCTTGTCCTTTGTAATCCAGTTCACTAACCACTGAGCTATCGCGGCTCATATAGGACTTCCGTTTCCATGATGGCGGAACTAAGTCACGTTCTCTCGATCGCTGCAGAAATTGCTTTGGTATCTGATTAATTTCGGCTTTCCATTGCATTTGTCTGTATTCAAGTCGAAATGATATTCTACTTAACAAGTCTGCGTTGCTGAATTGGCGTTGCACGCACGGCAATATTCCGGTTTAACAAATCAAGTGTTGTGAATGCGATCTTCCACCGTCTAGTGTTGATCTGCGTTTTACGTCACACTGAGTGCTGTTTAATGACCGTTGTTGGAGTTGTTTGACGCAAGTTATTTACATTTTACAACGCATTGATGTGGTGGGCTCCATCAAGTCAGCCGAAGTTTTATCTCTTTAGGGAATTTGCACCGTGTTTCGTTCGTTGTAGGCTGCATTCACTAGAGTAATCATGAATCCATGGGCGCAGCCATTGTGTGTGTACTAAGTCATCATAATGGCTCATCGTATATCCCAAGACCGGTCATACGCTAATCTTACGGTCTGTTGTTTGATGTGCGACGGGGATAATCTGACGACGAACTGTGTTTTATATGTTCGGAATTGGAGTCAAACACGATGTTGCAGGAGCTACTGAGTTAGGTGCTCTGTGCACACCGTGAGCTGTGTGTTTCATCCGTTTTGATCATGTCCCGATATTCCAATTGTTTACAATGAATGCTGATATCGTATGAAAGGGAACAGCAGGCTGTGTTCATTTTCTGTGCGGTTTCACCTTATGTCTTTTGGCGTGTGTTGAGACTGCTATGATGGGGACTACAGCTACCTTTCTTTGTTTGGGAGATGAGTTAGTAATTCGGCTGATTCCACTGGCACGGGCGGTTGAGCAATTATGGATTTTAATTCGTTTGCAGTGATACCGAGGCCTTCCATAACCAACCAAATATATATATATATATATATATATATATATATATATATATATATATATATCTATTGACCTTTCGAGCCGTAACCGGCCCATAGGGCGTAGACCAAGATACACCTTCTCCTATATGAATTTTTGTTCTAGCAGTTTTCTTTTAAAGATATTTTATCAAATCTCGCCATCTGTCTCTGTTCTGTGCAAGCAGTTCTATCTCATTGAGGGAGCCGATTCCTGCTGCTCTTGCCTCTCTCATCAATGTTCTTCTCAGTGTCTCCCTGGGTCTTCCTCTTTTTCTTTTACCTGTTGTTTCCCACATGAGGGCTTGCTTTGCTATTCGATTATTATCTCTTCTCATCACATGTCCAACGTATGACCATCGTCTTTTCTTTATTACTGAAGATATTAGATATATATATAATAATAATAATAATAATAATAATAAACAGAGCATCAACATAACTATAGAAGGCAGACAACTATAACAAGTAGAGGAATTCAAATACCTAGGAAGTTTAGCGACAAACGATAATTCACAAACAGCAGAGATAGAATCCAGATGCAACAAAGCTTGTTAAATCATCGGACAGTTATCTCCACTATTGTCCAACAAGGAACTAACTCTGGAGGCAAAACGAGCACTATACAATACAATCTTCATCCCTACGCTGTGCTACCAATGCCAGACCTGGACCCTAGATGCAAGAACAATAAGAAAAATAACATCTACTGAGATGAAATGTGTTAGACGAATGACAGGAAACAGTCTGAGAGATAAGATCAGAAATGAAGAACTGAGAAAAAAGCTAGGAATAACCCCACTATTAGACCATAGAATATATAAAGAAACAACAGATAAAAAGGTTTGCCCACCTGACAAGGCAGAAAGATCAAAACATAAAATAACGAGCCTTCAGCAAACGTTGTGAGAATAGCAGACCCAATGTTCGACCACGAATAGGATGGATGGATGGAATATTAGAAGCACTAGGAAACATAATAGCAGCAGAGGCGAACAGAAGAGCAAAAGGCCACAAATTATATCTCCCTCGACGCTGAAAGGCAAATGAGGAAGAGGAAGAAGAAGAAGAAGAAAAAGATAAAAGAGGAAGATACACAAGTAAAGACAATATTTAATATTTCATACACAAGTAAAGACAGTATTTAATATTTCATATATAAGTAAAGACAATATTTAATATCCCATTCACAAGTAAAGACAGTATTTAATATTTCATACATAAGTAAAGACAATAGTTAATATCCCATAGACAAGTAAAGACAATATTTAATATCCCATACACAAGTAAAAACATTATTTAATATTTCACACATAAGTATAGACAATATTTAATATCCCATACACACGTAAAGACAGTATTTAATATCCCATACACAAGTAAAGACAGTGTTTAATATCCCATACACAAGTAAAGACAGTATTTAATATCCCATACACAAGTAAAGACAGTATTTAATATCCCATACACACGTAAAGACAGTATTTAATATCCCATACACAAGTAAAGACAGTATTTAATATCCCATACACAAGTAAAGACAGTATTTAATATCCCATACACAAGTAAAGACTAACTCGTACACACAAGTATAAACAATATTTAAGCCCCTAATTGACAAGTAAAAACAACATTTAAATATCATTCCAAGTATATTCCACTCATTAAATTTCCTGCCGAAGTGAAGAACCAGACACTCGTATACTTTTAATGAAAGTCTTTCACGGAACGTCAAATATATTTTACTATTTGTTTACCTGTTTCAGTCGACTTGAAGACAACCATATCATGCAGATTCCTTCGAGAGCATTTGCAGATTTCAGCAGCTTGAAGAGAATGTAAGATATAGATATTTTTTGTTTGTTTGTTGGGGGGGGGGGGGGGGGGGGTGAGGGGAAAGAGGAAATTGTACAACACTTTTGTTATGAATACCGTTATTTATCTTTATTATTCCTGATAATAATTATAACACTAATAATATGTATTCTTTCTTATTTCTACTCCCTCGTGTTCATTGACTAGAGCCATGAATATAGTCAATGTCCGTAACAACCATTCACGTTTGTCTTCTAGGTCAGAAACAACTTACTTTTCTCTATTCTTTTTGGGATAACCATAGTGCCCCAGGTAGCCGCGATAGCTCAGTGGTTAGTGAACTGGACTACAAAGGACAAGAGGTAGGTTTCGATCCCAACCGATGGCTTCCGGGTCTTAAATGGGTACCGGATTTTTTTATGGGAAAGTAAAGCGACACGGGTGTAATACCGACCACATTACCCCAAAAATCTTGTGCTGAAGGTCTGTAAATGTATGGTCACTAACACCATATTCCCTATACGCCACTTGGCGTGACGGGGACTCTTTACTTTTTTTATAGTGCCCCAAGTGTGGTTCACACTGTACATCTATGCTTCCATAGTTTCCCTCCACGGTGTCCACGGTTTGTCTCCCTTTAACATTTCCTTTCGTCTCCATATTGAGAGACGTTTTTTATAAGTTTCCGTGCATTGTACGTGGCCCCAAATAGCCCAAGAAACACCAAGTTATCCCTGAGCGCGGTTCTCATTGGTTGTTTCTGCCTGGCAATTCTTGATTGGTTATTATGTCTATAAAATATTGACTACTGTTTATTTAAAGAAAGCAAACGATGGAGTCTTAAAACAACTAAAAATGAAAAGAGAACTACTAAATACAATTAAAACAAGACAAATGCTATTTTTGGGCCGTGTTAAAAGACACAACAGCCTACTAAAAGTAATCTTGGAGGGGGAAATACAAGGTAAAAGAGGCAGAGGCAGACCAAGACTAACATGGGCGAGTAACATCAAAAGATGGACAAGTCAGTCTACGACAACCTGCACCATCAAAGCAAGAGACAACGGAATGGACATGGTAGCCAACCTTCGTTGCGGAGATGGCACTCAATGATGATGATGACTGTTTATTTTGTAATGAAACGTTACGAGATTTTGAAATTTCCTCTTCTGCTGTGCGCGACATTTAAGCTCAATGTAGATTTAAACGATGTTAAATAAAAACACAAACACGCATGTTCACACAACATATCCACTCACAGAAGAAAAATGTCTGCTGTTTTTTTTAAACAAAGTTTTTTTTTTCTATTATAATTTTCTTTCTTAATGAAAGCTGAGGGTTTTGAATGTTATATTTAATAAGTCAAGTAGTAGTCAAGTGACATAGACGAGAAATAAATTTGCAATAAACATAATTCACAAACATTGTCTGGGTGTCTCTTACTTTTGATACTTGCAATAGATTGTCGCCGCGGCGAAACCAGATTTTCGTGATCTTTATTTAGGAAGTAGGGGAAAATAGAAAAGTTGTGGTTGGGTATGTGGGGTGTTATAGATTTTCAGATTAGCGGAGTAACTGTGCCTCATCTAAACATTCCCATGAATGTGAGAACCATCGGGGCTTTAGTAGCCTAGTTGGGAAAACCACCCGACAAGGCTACCGACGTCGGACAACACGTGATCGACTCCCGCTGAAAGCAGTGTGGGTTGTACTCGTGGTTGGAAAAAAAGACCCGAGATCGACCCAGCGCTGGCAGAAATGGATACCAGGGTATTACTCTGGGAAGGTGAGGAATGCCGCCTCGCATCGTGGGCTTCTATGCTTGAAATGACACTATCCAGAAGTCTCAGAACACTTCTGGATAGGCGGCCGAGCACATATGAGTGAAAGCTCCCGCGCTAAAACGTCGATCCAAGTCTCGTACTTTACCTTTTACCATCGTGGCATTGGTGACAACAACGTACAGTTATAGGTGCATGTCCGCGCCACTGTCGGGACATTCATAACAGCTCCAGACAGTAATCTGTGCATATCCGGGCCACTGTCGGGACATTCATAACAGCTCCAGACAGTAATCTGTGCATGTCCGCGCCACTGACGGGATATTCATAACAGCTCCAGACAGTAATCTGTGCATATCCGGACCACTGTCGGGACATTCATAACAGCTCCAGACAGTAATCTGTGCATATCCGGGCCACTGTCGGGACATTCATAACAGCTCCAGACAGTAATCTGTGCATATCCGGGCCACTGTCGGGACATTCATAACAGCTCCAGACAGTAATCGGTGCATGTCCGCGCCACTGTCGGGACATTTATGACAGTTACAGACAGTAATCTGTGCATATCCGGGCCACTGTCGGGACATTCATAACAGCTCCAGACAGTAATCGGTGCATGTCCGCGCCACTGTCGGGACATTTATGATAGTTACAGACAGTAATCTGTGCATATCCGGGCCACTGTCGGGACATTCATAACAGCTCCAGACAGTAATCGGTGCATGTCTGCGCCACTGTCGGGACATTTATGACAGTTACAGACAGTAATCGGTGCATGTCCGCGCCACTGTCGGGACATTTATGACAGTTACAGACAGTAATCGGTGCATGTCCGCGCCACTGTCGGGACATTCATAACAGCTCCAGACAGTAATCGGTGCATGTCCGCGCCACTGTTGGGACATGTATGACAGTTACAGACAGTAATCGGTGCATGTCCGCGCCACTGTCGGGACATTTATGACAGTTACAGACAGTAATCGGTGCATGTCCGCGCCACTGTCGGGACATTCATAACAGCTACTGACAGTAATCGGTGCATGTCCGCGCCACTGTCGGGACACACATTCATAACAGCTCCAGACAGTAATCGGTGCATGTCCGGGTCAGCAACGTCACATTACTGTATCTTATATATTATAAACAAATATGTCTCAATTAAATATTAAAGACAACAAAAACAATTTAAATCGCAAAGGGGAGAGCACAACATTTAGGCCACGGACATGGCCTTCAACAAACAAAAACAAATGCTGCTAACTGTTCATGTATTCTACTGCAGGTACAACAACTCAACGTGACAGGTAACATCCACCATATTGTATATATTGATCTGGGAAATCATCGGAAACAACAATAATCACTAAACCCTCCACCACCAATAACCTAAAGGAACACAAAACAATTCTTCTTTCCTTCCTCATTTGTCTTTCAGAGTTGATGGCATGAAGAGCTTGCATTTTTCAACTTCCTGGTTTGTCGTTTCTACTGTGGTGACTTTTAGTGTGAATGATATTCTGTTTAACCTTCCATTTTGAGTGTGCTCTTGGTTTGAAGTTTGGGCCCTTTAAAATGTTTTAATTTCACTTTTTCACTGTTCAAGGTATCCTAAAAATGTTTTCATTTCACTTTTTCACATTTTCAAGGTATCCTAAAAATGTTCTCATTTCACTTTTTCACATTTTCAAGGTATCTTAAAAATGTTTTCATTTCACTTTTTCACATTTTCAAGGTATCCTAAAAATATTCTCATTTCACTTTTTCACATTTTCAAGGTATCCTAAAAATGTTCTCATTTCACTTTTTAACATTTTCAAGGTATCTTAAAAATGTTCTCATTTCACTTTTTCACATTTTCAAGGTATCCTAAAAATTTTCTCATTTCACATTTTCACATTTTCAAGGTATCCTAAAAATGTTCTCATTCCACTTTTTCACATTTTCAAGGTATCCTAAAAATTTTCTCATTTCACTCTTTCACATTTTCAAGGTATCCTAAAAATGTTTTCGTTTCACATTGTCACTATTCAATGTATCCTAAAAATGTTTATTTTCCCTAGCATATTGGTTCAAATGATCCAATTTTCTTCATTGTTGTTTGCGAGATTGTCCTGATTGACATCAATGTTGCCATCGTGAAGATACATGGCCTCAATAGTTTTAATTTACTGCCTTGTTGGTATTGTTCCATATGTTCTTCGTGGCATTTGATTTTTGCCCTGCAATTGCTAGTCTTTTTTTTTTTTGTCCTGACAGTCAGAATTGTTAGCTAATACATGTTAGTAATAAAGACATACAAACATACATAATGTACATAAGTATGTTATATTCACCAAACAATCGTTTTTAAACTTCTCCTTTTCATGAATGTAATTGTTATATTTAGATTTATAGTGTATTTCACCTTGTGGTTTTTTCTTTCTCACAAACTTGCATTGAATCATTTGCAGATAGCAAACCCAACAAGTAAACGCATTAATTAAGAGTAACAATGCAACTGTGTTCAAACATTACTAACGTAATGTCGTTAATAATTCAAAATGAGCTGAAACAGTTATGGTAATAAGGTGCAATTTTTCCCACCAGAGATTTAGGCAACAACCAGATTTCGCAGATATCACCTGAGGCTTTCAGAGGGCTCAGCTCCCTCAGCTCACTGTAAGTACACGTGCTTGTCATTACTGCTTCCGTTATTGCTGCCATTGCTTACTCCTTGACGTCACACATCCCTAATTGTCTGTCTTCGCCTGATGTATGTAGTACAGGGTTGTAGATGTGTATCTGTTAATCTACCCACTGGTATGTTTTATTATATTTGTCGGTCTGTATATCATTCAATACATCTTTATGTATGTATTTATGTTGGTCTGTACATCAGCATAATTTCTATATTTATGTCTTTCTGTCTGTCTCCCGTCTGCATGTCTCTTTTTGAACTATATATATATACGCACACACACACATTCATATCGAACTGTGCCATTTGTCAAAAATGATCTATTCGATATTACTCGTATATGTATATGTGTGAGTGTGTGTTTGTGCGTAGGCATACCAGATTCGACGAAATCGCACGATGTCGGGATGTGCATCTGTCTAATCTATTCTGTTATTATAATCTGAACAATTTTATCTGTACTTATCAGACATAAGTGATATATATCTTATCGTATAAACAGTGCGTATCTTACCTATTTATCTAAACTATCTTTCTAGTAACTCTTTAAAATTTTTCCTTTTATATCTTATCTTGTTTATCTTAATCCATTTCGTTTTTTTTATAGTGTGTATCTGTTTGTTTACTTGCTCTAATTTATCTCATGTTTATTTTACGTCATTCTGCGAAGAAGAAAAAAAAACATCCTCTAGGTCAGGTTAATTATGTCCTTATTTTTTTATATGATTCTGGATACGTTAATCTAATTCTCCCTAAGTCCCCCACACCCTTAAGGTAGTAACGTTTTCTTCATCACTTGCTTGAGGGCCTCAACCACCCACATCCCCGTAATCCAGTTTTTATCCACGCCATCTATCCACACGTCGACATCCAGATATTATCTTAGCGTAAAGCATGCTCGTGTCTGCAGGCGTTCAGCTGTTGCTCTTCCTCGTCAGGGTGCTGTATGGAAACAAGATCAAGGACCTCCCACACGGCGTCTTTGCTGGTCTCACGTCGCTGCAACTGTTGTAAGTACTGGAGGGGGGAGGGGCATCGATAACGAGCTGTGTACAAAGTTGTAACGTTCCTGTCTCTGTATTTGCTATCAATGTAGTCAAACGGAGAGATTACCCATGTTTCAATGTGTGAGAGAAAACACTGGACAATCTGATGTGATAGATGAAGCTGGTTAGTCTGAGGGGGAGGGGGGAGGGGTGTAGATTTGTTGTACAGTCTCGGGAAACGTGAAAATTAACTAGACCACATACAAAAAAAAAATGGGGAAACTAATTGGCAAGAATACAAGAACAAAGCAAACTGCCGATTAGACAATAAAAGTAACAATTTATTCACTTTGTAATCATCACCAATCAACGAAATAAAAAAAAAAAGTTAATCATTTTAAGAATATGTAGAAAGAAGGTAAATTAATAAATTGCAGATCGGATTCAATCCATGAAAGACGGATTCCAGGTTCACCCAGCCTTAAATGAGTATCGGATTTTTTTCTGAGAAAGTAAATCGGCACAGGCGTAATACCGACCACATTACCCCAACAATCATGGTCACTAACATCATATTCCTTATTCGCCATGTGGTGTGACGCAGCACTTTACTTTTTCCCGCATATTGAAAAAGATGTATTTATTTATTAGACAACTTAGACGTGTTAAAAGATACAACAGCTTAATAAAAGTAATCATGGAGGGAAAAATACCAGGTTAAAGAGGCAGAGGCAGACCAAGACTAACATGGACGAGTAACATCAAAAGATGGACAAATCAGCCTATGACAACACGTACCATCAAAGCAAGAGACAGAGCAGAATGGCGCTCCATGGTAGCCAACCTTCGTTGCGGAGACGGCACTCGATGATGATGATAATTAGACAACTCAACTTTGGCAATGACAGTCAGAAAAACACGAATTGTCCTCATTATTGCCAGTCTGGACTTATGGACGTGTAATGTGGACATTCTAATAATACACGAGAAAGTTCTTTGGGGAGCTACACAAATTTGGTTTTACATTTAAAAAATTGTAATAGCAACCAGAACAGATAGAGAATCAACGACGACGTTGTACAAGGAAATGTGATAGCAACCAGAACAGATAGAGGATCAACGGCAACGTTGTACAGGGAAATGTAATAGCAACCAAAACAGATAGAGAATCAACGACGACGTTGTACAAGGAAATGTAATAGCAACCAGAACAGATAGAGGATCAACTACGACGTTGTACAAGGAAATGTAATAGCAACCAGAACAGATAGAGAATCAACGACGACGTTGTAAAAGGAAATGTAATAGCAACCAGAACAGATAGAGAATCAACGACGACGTTGTAAAAGGAAATGTAATAGCAACCAGAACAGATAGAGGATCAACGACGACGTTGTACAGGGAAATGTAATAGCAACCAGAACAGATAGAGGATCAATGACGACGTTGTACAGGGAAATGTAATAGCAACCAGAACAGATAGAGGATCAATGACGACGTTGTACAAGGAAATGTAATAGCAACCAGAACAGATAGAGGATCAACGACGACGTTGTACAGGGAAATGTAATAGCAACCAGAACAGATAGAGGATCAACGACGACGTTGTACAGGGAAATGTAATAGCAACCAGAACAGATAGAGGATCAACGACGACGTTGTACAGGGAAATGTAATAGCAACCAGAACAGATAGAGGATCAACGACGACGTTGTACAGGGAAATGTAATAGCAACCAGAACAGATAGAGGATCAACGACGACGTTGTACAAGGAAATGTAATAGCAACCAGAACAGATAGAGGATCAATGACGACGTTGTACAAGGAAATGTAATAGCAACATTAGAAGGAAGCATTTTTTTCAATCATAGCGATGAAGAGAGAACGGTTGGAATATACAAGCCCGTTACAGGGTGGTTTTAAAAATGTCTTTACTTTCACAATATTATATTTCTGTAGTGAATTACAATACCTCAATGTGAAGAACATCTCTCAAAGATTCATTTCTTGGTTAAACCTAGGCGGCTCCTGCCACGCGGCATACATCGATGCGATAAATGAAGTTCCTGTATTATAACATCTAGCAAGTCAGTATCAATGTTAGCAAATTAAAGGTAGCAGCAATTTGTTATCGCAGCTCAGGTTGATCTCGTGAAGCAGTGATAATACCCCAACATGAATTAATAAGTCAAATGGCGTTTTAAGTTAACAATTTAACATTATGAATCTACATAGGTCTTCTTAAATCGCCCTATAGTGTGATAGCTGGAGAAAGTGAGGGAAGAAAAGATGAGGAAAACAGAGTTTGGTAGGGAGTCAAAAGAGAATTGATAACCGACTGTAGAAATTACAAATTGTAAAGATACTTGATCACATACGCCAGTAGATACTGTGATTGATAAACATATTGTAAAAAAAAATTAATAAACAAATAAAATAACTCACCAGTGTCTAGATCTCCAAAAGGTAGCTGTAAAAATAATAGCACACTGAATACTAGCGAAATGAAGAGAAGACGACGATGTTGAGTCATGCATCTCAAAAACCATCATAATTCACTGAAAACGAGTCTGTAGCGATATCTAAACAGACAATACAGGGAGAGTAGTCTTGATAGGAAAAGAAATATCACATGGACGATGCAAAACTTGAATAATGGGGAAAGATTCTCTCAAAACATATATAAATATTTATAACCTTTGTTGAACTTCTATGCCCACTGAATCCTTAGCACTGGAGTTAACAAATTTGTTTGTTCTTAATTACCCTTAAGTTTATAAAGAATTGTAAAAACTGTCAAATGTACGATATATATGTTTTTTTATGAAGGAAAGTATGTTTCGATTACCTTTACATATTAGGGTGAGGAACGGTGTTGTGTGTGTGTTTGTGTGGATGGGGGGGGGGGGGGAGGAGATGATGGCTATGGTTGCAGACGCTTGGTCCGAAAGGAGGCAATATAGCTGTAGCTGGTGATAACAAGTAAAAAGGAGTCACAATCATGGAGCAACGAGACAAAAAGGAAATGGCTGACAAAAATAAAAGTCGGCTGTCCATGGATGAGCCAAATCCAGGCGCTACTAGGTAAGGTCTGCAACTACTTTCATATCGACTTTAGAATTCTTGCATCGAAACCAACCAAATTTAATGATGTTTCTCTTCCCCCCCCCCCCCCACACACATACAAAATTACTATTATTTTTTCTTTGTGTTAATAGAGTTATCTAATTATTCCTAATTTTATTTGTTGAGTTTATGTTCTGGTAATAACTCTGTTCTCTAGTAAACATGTTCTTCTTTGTGTTAACAGAATTGTTTAATTATTCCTAACTTTATTTGTTGAGTTTACGTTCTGGTAATAAGACCATTCTCTAGTACACACGTTCTTCTTTGTTCTGGAATCATTGACGGTGAAGGCATTTGGTGACCATCACACAACAATCTTCCTCACACAGACTCTCATAATTTGATTCTATCTACGGTCAGCTTTCATGTAGTATCTCAAGGTCTGTTCATCTTTATTTTCTTGTCTTCGTTTTATTGTCATGTGATCATCGATCACCATTTCACTTGCTTTTCACCTTGAACAATTGCTTTGCACTCCTGCCAGTTTTGTTAGTTCAATTATGTCTTCACGAACTTTTGGTGCCTATTTCAAGCTATATTATTGTCAGGTGTCTGTTTACTCGTATTTAGTTTAAACCTAATTACCCGTTAATACTGATTCTAGACATTACGTCACATCTTAATTTAAATAGTAATAAATTAATTAATAATTACAATTTAATGTGTACAAAAAATTAACTAATAGTCACATTTTAATGTAGATAGATTAATTTATTAGTTGTCACATTTTACTTTACATACAGGCCACTTGAGCCGCGATAGCTCAGTGGTTAGTGAACTTGACTACAAAGGACAAGGGGTAGGGTTCGATCCCAACCGACGGCTTCCGGGTTCACCCAGCATTAAATGAGTACCGAATTTTTTTCTGGGAAAGTAAAGCAGCACGGACGTAATACCGACCACATTACCCCAAAAATCATGTGCTGAAAGTCTGTAAAATATAGGGTCACTAACACTATATTTCCCTATACGCCACTTGGCGTGACGGGGGTACTTTACTTTACTACTTTACATGCCAATTAATTAACACATTGTCGTTAGACAGAAATTTAATAATAATAGTGACTTTAATTTTGACATTATAAATGTACTAAGAAAGGAGGCCAATTAAAATCTCAGTTTCAAGTTTTGCATTCTGGTGTCAGTCAAAAGTAAAGAGGACAAATGTACCGTAGACAGGTAAAACAAAAATTATATGGCATAAAATTACAGTTTTGAAGAAAAGACATCTTTGTTAAAATATGTTAATACACACAAAAAGTGGGATGAAAAAGAAATATTCATAGTCACTATTTTGATGATTATGCTTTTGTTGATGATAATGATGATGATGATTTTGATGAAGTAAATTAGTAAAATATGTACACTAATTGATGTAATTGATGCTCTTGTAAGTTGCCATCACAACTCCATGACTTCATTCACAGACTGCTAAATGCTAACAAGATTGAGTGTGTCAGAGCAGATGCCTTCAAGGAGCTGACCAGCCTAAACCTGTTGTAAGTTAAAGCTATTAGAGTCATTTCTCATTTCTTATTCTTTTATTACTGGAGTCTGTATAAATGTGGTTTTACAGAAGAATATAGAGAATACCATGCACAGCTAAGAAGAGTAATGAAAACGTTCTGAAAGAGGCCAAAGCAAAAAGAGAGCTAATTTCCAATATTAGGAAGAAACAATCATTTTTTGGCCATGTAATGAGAAGAGAACTGCTGAAATATATTGTAACAGCTGGGAAAATTAAGGGACGAAGAGATAGAGGGAAGCAAAGAGAAAAGATACCAGACAGCTTGAGAATGGCTTGGCAGCAGGTCAACAACAGAAATGAAAAATAACTGTCGTGATCGAAAGTTGTGGAGAGACATGATCACCTACGCCAGCAGGCCCGGTACTTGATGATGATGATTCTTTTATTTATTTTCTAATAACAGGAGACCGAGCTACTAGCTCTTAGACCCAATTTAGTGATATGACAGTTTGCAGTTGTTCTCTTGATTTCATAGGTTCTGCTGGTTAGTTTAAAGTGTGTTCATCCCAGAAGCACTCCAATACTAGGTCTTCTATATCAACAAATCTCACCTCTTTGTGGGCTAATCCATAAGTTAAATGTAAATAAACCTGCTATTATGGTTCCCTCTGTGATAATTAGGCAAACATGGATCCCTACATCTATGTTTTAATGTTTGTAAGTTCTGCTTTTGCGATTTATTGGTAAACAATCGCTGTTAGTTGTAGAATATTGAATACATATTGTATAAATGCAACAAAACGCAGACACGCCCACTTAACGTCCTTTTAAGGGCTGGTGACGAAGTGATCCTTTAGTCATCAGGCAGACGCAAACGAATGAATACATATTCTCTTTCTTATTGATTGATACTAAACAACAACAAAAATACTATCTTTTATGGTATTATCTTATTTCTGAAACGAGATGGATAGATAAGGAGCTGGAAGATGTTGCATAACTAATGCAGTTGTGTATAATGTATAGTCTGGAGTGTTGTTTCGCCACTCTAATTACCTGGGCTCGGACAACATTCACATAAGTAAAGAGAGTTACTGTAACCTGCAAGACATGTCTTTAAGAAGCGATTAACGCTTTTTGGGGGATAAGTCCAAGACCTGTCACTTGTGGGAAAATTCCACACAAGTTGCGAAGACACAGAAAAGGAAACGAAATAATATATTCTTGGCAAAATGATGGACTCTGGAAACAGAGTTAGAAGTTGCCACAGCGGAAACTACACTGACCTCCATGAAGGGAAATAGAAGGGAAATAGAGAAAAACTCCAGAAATATTGAAAGACGATGTACATAGCCTGTGCTCCCAATGGAGCCTAAATAGTTTTCACTGATTGATCGACTGATTGATTTACTGATTGATTGAATTGTTTTACTGCATTCTCTGGCAGAATAAAACATTGAACCTACCCACATCCACATGTCTGGAAAACAAAAGACCTAATTTACTCAGCCGCCCGCTTCTTAATATTGTCAATGATCTATGATCATTTAGCGTCCTTTTTATTAAATATAAAATGATAACGCGATTTTAACTTTCATATTTGGATGGCATTTGTTGTCTAATTTAACATGAAATGATCAAATCTGATGTTGAATTAATTGTACCTCGCAAAGAAGCAGGAAAAAACTACCAAAACAAAAAAAATATCAAGCTTGTCCCGATTGGATCTTGGCTCTAATGACAGCTACCTTTATTTGTCCTGTACAACGTCCAGCACCTGCAGTAGTCTCAGTTCGTCTATGATATTTTGCACCAACCTTCTTGGTCTTCCACACATCAGCAGGAACGAAACGAAAATGTCAAAGATATTTTTTGAACCCTATCACTAGAAAATGGTAGTCGACCTTCTTCGATCATGTCATGAGAAAAACGTAATAAAAAATATTTGTAACAACGGAAAAGAAAAAAATAGAAGGAAAGAGAGACGGGGGAAATCATCAACAAATAACACTACACATCTCAACAGTTTGGCTTGGGAAAAAAATGAACACCGGCGATGAAAAAGAACGCCAGTCTCTCAATATGTCTGTTCATCTGTCAATTGTCCTTTCGGGCCGAAGACTGCGCATGAAATAGAAATTAAACCACTTCATTAATAAACACTTCCTGCCGGACGATTCTTTGCTGTTTATGGAAACAGAATGGAAAATCAGCAAAATTCAACACTACAAATCTCAACAGTTTGGCCTGTGGTTGGGGGGGGGGGGGGGGGGGGGGGAGAGAGAAATATCAACACATAATCTGATAAAATACACCAAGGACAGAAATACGCGGACGGGACATGTTCGCCTACACCACAACTAAAATACAAACATCTGACTTGATGCTAATACTCCAAATGTTAATGATCAGTTACCATAATGACACATTTGGCATACTTGACTACCTTCCTCAGGTCCTTGTATGACAACAACATTCAGTCTATAACAAACGGAACATTCGCTTCCCTCGTACGAATCCAAACCATGTAAGTTGTGAAATGTTCTTGTTTGTGGCAGACTGTCTTGTTTTTGGCAGACTGTCTTGTTTGTGGCAGGTTGTCTTGTTTGTGGCAGATTGTATGGCAGATTGTCTTGTTTGTGGCAGACTGTGTGGCATATTGTCTTGTTTGTGGCAGATTGTCTTGTTTTTGGCAGATTGTGTGGCAGATTGTCTTGTTTGTTGCAGATTGTCTTGTTTGTGGAAGATTGTCTTGTTTTTGGCAGATTGTGTGGCAGATTGTCTTGTTTGTGGCAGATTGTCTTGTTTGTGGAAGATTGTGTGGCAGATTGTCTTGTTTGTGGCAGATTGTGTGGCAGATTGTCTTGTTTGTGGCAGATTGTGTGGCAGATTGTCTTTTTTTGGCAGATTGTGTGGTAGATTGTCTTGTTTGTGGCAGACTGTGTGGCAGATTGTCTTTTTTTGGCAGATTGTGTGGTAGATTGTCTTGTTTGTGGCAGACTGTGTGGCAGATTGTCTTATTTATGGCAGATTGTCTTGTTTGTGACAGAATGTGTGGCAGATTGTCTTTTTTGTGGCAGACTGTATGGCAGATTGTCTTGTTTGTTGCAGATTGTCTTGTTTGTGGCAGATTGTCTTCTTTGTGGCAGATTGTCTTGATTGTGGCAGACTGTCTTGTTTGTGGCAGTCTGTCTTGTTTGTGGCAGATTGTCTTGTTTGTGGCAGACTGTCTTGTTTGTGGCAGATTGTCTTATTTGTGGCAGATTGTCTTGTTTGAGGCAGACTGTCCTGTTTGTGGCAGATTGTCTTGTTTGTGGCAGACTGTCTTGTTTGTGGCAGACTGTCTAGTTTGGGGCAGACTGTCTAGTTTGTGGCAGACTGTCTTGTTTGTGGCAGATTGTCTTGTTTGAGGCAGACTGTCTAGTTTGTGGCAGATTGTCTTGTTTGTGGCAGACTGTCTTGTTTGTGGCAGATTGTCTTGTTTGTGGCAGACTGTCTTGTTTGTGGCAGATTGTGTGGCAGACTATCTTGTTTGTGGCAGACTGTCTTGTTTGTGGCAGACTGTCTAGTTTGTGGCAGACTGTCTTTTTTGCGGCAGACTGTCCTGTTTGTGGCAGATTGTCTTGTTTGTGGCAGACTGTCTTGTTTGTGGCAGACTGTCTAGTTTGTGGCAGATTGTCCTGTTTGTGGCAGACTGTCTTGTTTGTGGCAGACTGTCTTGTTTGTGGCAGACTGTGTGGCAGACTATCAAGTTTGTGGCAGACTGGCTTGTTTGTGGCAGATTGTCTTGTTTGTGGCATATTGTCTTGTTTGTGGCAGATTGTCTTGTTTGTGGCATATTGTCTTGTTTGTGGCAGACTGTCTTGTTTGTGGCAGATTGTCTTGTTTGTGGCAGACTGTCTTGTTTGTGGCAGATTGTGTGGCAGACTATCTTGTTTGTGGCAGACTGTCTTGTTTGTGGCAGACTGTCTAGTTTGTGGCAGACTGTCTTTTTGAGGCAGACTGTCCTGTTTGTGGCAGATTGTCTTGTTTGTGGCAGACTGTCTTGTTTGTGGCAGACTGTCCTGTTTGTGGCAGACTATCTTGTTTGTGGCAGACTGTCTAGTTTGTGGCAGATTGTCCTGTTTGTGGCAGACTGTATTGTTTGTGGCAGACTGTCTTGTTTGTGGCAGACTGTGTGGCAGACTATCAAGTTTGTGGCAGACTGGCTTGTTTGTGGCAGATTGTCTTGTTTGTGGCAGATTGTCCTGTTTGTGGCAGACTATCTTGTTTGCGGCAGATTGTCTGGTTTGTGGCAGATTGTCTTGTTTGTGGCAGACTGTCTAGTTTGTGGCAGACTGTCTTGTTTGTTGCAGACTGTCTTATTTATGACAGACTGTGTGGCAGCCTGTCAAGTTTGTGGCAGACTGTCTTGTTTGTGGCAGACTGTCTAGTTTATGGCAGACTGTCTTGTTTGTGGCAGACTATCAAGTTTGTGGCAGAGTGTCTTGTTTGTGGCAGACTATCTTGTTTGTGGCAGACTGTCAAGTTTGTGGCAGACTGTCTTGTTTGTGGCAGATTGTCTTGTTTGTGGCAGATTATCTTGTTAATGTGGTAGACTATATTGTTTGTGGCAGACTGTCTTGTTTGTGACAGATTGTCTAGTTTGTGCAGACTATCTTGTTTGTGGCAGACTATCTTCTTTGTGGCAGATTGTGTGGCAGATTATCTTGTTTGTGGCAGACTGTCTTGTTTGTGGCAGATTGTCTTGTTTGTGGCAGATTGTCTAGTTTGTGCAGTCTATCTTGTTTGTGGCAGACTGTCTTGTTTGTGGCAGATTGTCTTGTTTGTGACAGATTGTCTAGTTTGTGCAGACTATCTTGTTTGTGGCAGACTATCTTGTTTGTGGCAGACTGTCTTGTTTGTGGCAGATTGTCTTGTTTGCGACAGATTGTCTAGTTTGAGCAGACTATCTTGTTTGTGGCAGACTATCTTGTTTGTGGCAGATTGTGTGGCAGACTATCTTGTTTGTGGTAGACTGTCTTGTTTGTGGCATATTGTGTGGTAGACTATCTTGTTTGTGGCAGACTGAATTGTTTGTGGCAGATTGTGTGGCAGACTATCTTGTTTGTGGCAGATTGTCTTGTTTGTGGCAGATTGTGTGGCAAACTATCTTGTTTGTGGCAGACTGTCTTGTTTGTGGCAGATTGTCTTGTTTGTGGCAGACTGTCTATTTTGTGGCAGACTGTCTTGTTTGTGGCAGACTGTATGGCAGACTATCTTGTTTGTGGCAGACTGTCTTGTTTGTTGCAGATTGTCTTGTTCGTGGCAGACTATCTTGTTTGTGGCAGACTGTGTGGCAGATTGTCTTGTTTGTGGCAGATTGTCTTGTTTGTGGCAGACGGTATGGTAGACTATCTTGTTTGTGGCAGACTATCTTGTTTGTGGCAGACGGTCTTGTTTGTGGCAGATTGTCTTGTTTGTGGCAGACTATCTTGTTTGTGGCAGACTGTGTGGCAGACTGTCTTGTTTGTGACAGATTGTCTTGTTTGTGGCAGACGGTATGGCAGACTATCTTGTTTGTGGAAGACTGTGTGGCTGACTGTGTTGTTTGTAGCAGATTGTGTGGCAGACTGTCTTGTTTGTGGCAGATTATGTGGCAGATTGTCTTGTTTGTGGCAGACTGTATGGCAGACTATCTTGTTTGTGGCAGACTATCTTGTTTGTGACAGACTGTGTGGCAGACTGTCTTGTTTGTGGCAGATTGTGTGGCAGACTATCTTGTTTGTGGCAGACTGTGTGGCAGACTGTCTTGTTTGTAGCAGATTGTGTGGCAGATTATCTTGTTTGTGGCAGACTGTGTGGCAGACTGTCTTGTTTGTAGCAGATTGTGTGTCAGACTGTCTTGTTTGTTGCAGATTATGTGGCAGATTGTCTTGTTTGTGGCAGATTGTGTGGCAGACTATCTTGTTTGTGGCAGACTGAATTGTTTGTGGCAGATTGTGTGGCAGACTATCTTGTTTGTGGCAGATTGTCTTGTTTGTGGCAGATTGTGTGGCAAACTATCTTGTTTGTGGCAGACTGTCTTGTTTGTGGCAGATTGTCTTGTTTGTGGCAGACTGTCTATTTTGTGGCAGACTGTCTTGTTTGTGGCAGACTGTATGGCAGACTATCTTGTTTGTGGCAAACTGTGTGGCAGACTGTCTTGTTTGTTGCAGATTGTCTTGTTCGTGGCAGACTATCTTGTTTGTGGAAGACTGTGTGGCAGATTGTCTTGTTTGTGGCAGATTGTCTTGTTTGTGGCAGACGGTATGGCAGACTATCTTGTTTGTGGCAGACTATCTTGTTTGTGGCAGACGGTCTTGTTTGTGGCAGATTGTCTTGTTTGTAGCAGACTATCTTGTTTGTGGCAGACTGTGTGGCAGACTGTCTTGTTTGTGACAGATTGTCTTGTTTGTGGCAGACGGTATGGCAGACTATCTTGTTTGTGGCAGACTGTGTGGCTGACTGTGTTGTTTGTAGCAGATTGTGTGGCAGACTGTCTTGTTTGTGGCAGATTATGTGGCAGATTGTCTTGTTTGTGGCAGACTGTATGGCAGACTATCTTGTTTGTGGCAGACTATCTTGTTTGTGGCAGACTGTGTGGCAGACTGTCTTGTTTGTGGCAGATTGTGTGGCAGACTATCTTGTTTGTGGCAGACTGTGTGGCAGACTGTCTTGTTTGTGGCAGACTGTCTTGTTTGTGGCAGATTGTGTGGCAGACTGTCTTGTTTGTGGCAGATTGTGTGGCAGACTGTCTTGTTTGTGGCAGATCGCCATGTTTGTGGAAAAGAGGGAAACTTTAACACCTGTGAACAATTCATTACAAATGCATTTAATTTTCCTATTTTACTTTTTTTTTATTTACTCTAATTTATAATAATTTTTAATTTATCTACTCTGTACTTATTTATTCTACGGGCAGATAATTAATTGATGTTTTATTTTCCGTACTTATTTATTCTAATGGCAGATAATTAATTGACGTTTTATTTTCCGTACTTATTTATTCTACGGGCAGATAATTAATTGATGTTTTATTTTCCGTACTTATTTATTCTAATGGCAGATAATTAATTGACGTTTTATTAAGCAGGTGGAGGGTGTTTATATTAAACAGATTTCTTGCCCTCCATTGAATGAAAGTTTTTCACTGACTTTCTTTTGGTTGCTGATGATGATTTCCCTAATGTTTTACTTTAGTTCTAATGAAATACATGTAATTATTTCACAGTCTGAAAAATATTGTGATCGTTGATGTTATATACAACCTAAAATCCTTGTTATGACGGACACTGTTCATTCAATTTAACTGCTAATAAATTGTAATGACGTGAAATGCAGAATTAAGTCTTGCATTTACTAAATTAAGCGCATTGATTCACATCTTCATATCCATCGACAAGCCGTTTATATTTTAAAGTTTGTTCAATCGATACACTGAGCGAATCTTTAAAAACATAACAGCGATGCCAGGTCTCAACATTAATGGAAAGATAATCAATAACCTAAGATATGCTAATGACACTGTATTACTAGCAGTAAATCCTGAATATCTACAACAATTAAGTCGAGAATAGATATAATTTGCGGTCTTTAGCTCTTCTGTTCGCCTCTGCTGCTGTTATGTTTCCTAATGCTTCTAGTATTCCGTCGATCCATCTTTTTCGTAGTCGACCCTTGGGTCTGGTATTCTCGCAACGTTTATTGGGGCTCTTTGTGTTTTGATCGTTATGCCGTGTCACGTGGCTAACCCACTTTCTTAAAATGTCAAAATACAAACTACATCTCGAAGATGTAATAATTGATGTTTTTGTTTATTACAACAAATTGTCAGACATCTTGCGCGCAACCCTCTCATCTGTGATTGCAACCTCAAGTGGTTGGCTCAATACCTGGTGAAACATCCGGTTGAAACTAGCGGAGTTCGGTGTCAGACACCCAGGCGAGTGAAAAGGAAGAAGATCAGTCAACTTAAGTTGGACCATTTCAAGTGTAAAGGTAAGCCCCTCTCACAAAATATGTATCACTAAACATAATTACTAGACTTAAGAGCACAAACAAAGAATGTATTACATTACAAAAAAGACAAGTCTCTATCATTGATTGTGTTGCAGTGTTTACTTAAGCTTTTCGAACTGTCAATCTGATTTCTCTTCTATTTCTTAGCATTCACCCGGTAAGTGGGCAGAGATGCGTTGTATCGCAAGTTTTACAGCAAAGCCACGATATTTGCGAATTGAGGCCCCATGGTGTCTTCGGCACGAATTAGTAGATTTGCTTAACAATTTTTGTTCCAGCAGCGGTAATTTTGGGGGTACTTTTACTAGTTTTAACTGCCAAGGGCTATTAAATGTGCGTGACAGGACATAGGACCTCCTGTTTTCGCCGTTATGTTATAGAGCCAGACGTTGGATCTCACTATCTAGAGATTAGTTGAGGGTAAAGTCACGAGGAAACCACGGACTCCAAGTGAAAAAAGAAACCCATCGTCTGCAACGGAATCGAATCCGGGGCTTTCCGTCCAGAGACCGACCACTTACATCTAGACTGTAGACAACACAGAGACCGACTTCTTACATCTAGACTGTAGACAACACAGAGACCGACTTCTTACATCTAGACTGTAGACAACACAGAGACCGACGTCTTACATCTAGACTTGAGACAACACAGAGACCGACTTCTTACATCTAGACTGTAGACAACACAGAGACCGACGTCTTACATCTAGACTGTAGACAACACAGAGACCGACTTCTTACATCTAGACTGTAGACAACACAGAGATCGACGTCTTACATCTAGACTGTAGACAACACAGAGATCGACATCTTACATCTAGACTGTAGACAACACAGAGATCGACATCTTACATCTAGACTGTAGACAACACAGAGATCGACATCTTACATCTAGACTGTAGACAACACAGAGATCGACATCTTACATCTAGACTGTAGACAACACAGAGATCGACATCTTACATCTAGACTGTAGACAACACAGAGACCGACTTCTTACATCTAGACTGTAGACAACACAGAGACCGACGTCTTACATCTAGACTGTAGACAACACAGAGACCGACTTCTTACATCTAGACTGTAGACAACACAGAGACCGACTTCTTACATCTAGACTGTAGACAACACAGAGACCGACCACTTACATCTAGACTGTAGACAACACAGAGACCGACTTCTTACATCTAGACTGTAGACAACACAGAGACCGACTTCTTACATCTAGACTGTAGACAACACAGAGACCGACATCTTACATCTAGACTGTAGACAACACAGAGATCGACTTCTTACATCTAGACTGTAGACAACACAGAGACCGACTTCTTACATCTAGACTGTAGACAACACAGAGACCGACTTCTTACATCTAGACTGTAGACAACACAGAGACCGACCACTTACATCTAGACTGTAGACAACACAGAGACCGACTTCTTACATCTAGACTGTAGACAACACAGAGACCGACTTCTTACATCTAGACTGTAGACAACACAGAGACCGACCACTTACATCTAGACTGTAGACAACACAGAGACCGACCACTTACATCTAGACTGTAGACAACACAGAGACCGACATCTTACATCTAGACTGTAGACAACACAGAGACCGACATCTTACATCTAGACTGTAGACAATCCAATTCCCAAGCTGATACTACCATTTATGTCAATTTTTTTTTCACCCAATCAATGATTGTACTTTGTTGATCTGCACGATCCCAGCCTTGTGTTTGCATAGTACTCTAAGAAATCAACAAACAATAAATAAATAAAAACACAACTAATAACTGTGAGAACTATTATTCCAAGTCGTGACAAAAAGGTTCGAATTCTGGACCTTATTCAATAACTGTATTAGGAAAAATGTGTTAACTCAAAGAAAGCAATTCTCAAGACGGCGCCTGTCCGTTGACAAAAACGTGCTGTGTGTAGCATTGAATAGGAGCACTCTAGGAGTGTTTGTTGAGGGCCCCCTAGATAACATTGAGCACAAGAGCGAGGCAAAGTAAACATCCTAGACTGGTCTGTCACGGCGACTTTATATCAAGATCTTTCTGGATACTAGATTCATTCATAAGACCGATCAAATAGTTGTCAGCAAGAGTTGAGATACTACTTTCATGACGATTGCTGTATGTTTTCATTGACTACATTCTAGATTCCACACAGAGTCGATTTTCAGATTCCATTCGAGTGGTTCTGACATACTCGGCTTCATTATTTTGAGATAATGACAAAACTGTTAGAAATTATAACCTTAAAATAACAAAACATTTGTATCTAAAAAGATGTATTTATAAGGAGGATCTGAAACAACAAATAGTAAGCATCTCTCATCAAATAGGTCTCCTAGCAACAAAACAAATTGTAAGCGTCTCTCATCAAATAGGTCTCCTAGCAACAAAACAAATTGTAAGCGTCTCTCATCAAATAGGTCTCCAAGCAACACAACAAATTGTACGCGTCTCTCAACAAATAGGTCTCCAAGCAACACAACAAATTGTAAGCGTCTCTCAACAAATAGGTCTCCAAGCAACAAAACAAATCGCAAGTGTCTCTCAACAAATGGCTCCAAACAACACAACAAATCGCAAGCGTCTCTCAACAAATAGGTCTCCTCATGAACGACCTTGGCGTAGCCCTGAATCCAGACGTTTCGTTAGGAATTAATTTGATGAGAGGAGGACCCACTATTCTGATGAACATCAGTGCAGAGGTTGTCCGTACAAGCAGAGATGACCTAGATGAAGCTACTATAAGGTTCATCTGAGAAGCCCTTTTCACATTCACTGGAAGATACTGCAATTGTGTCCATAGTGTGCTTTAGAGGAGGTAGTATGTCTGTGAATTTACTTTCTTGAAGATATTCAAGAAAATCGCAATGTTTTTTTCTACTGTCAATAAATAGGAATTTTAAAAATAGTGTTGGTACTGTGTACCATTGCGTACCGCCATTAAAAAAAAAATGCACTGGCTATAGCCATAACTGATATTAGTTGTTCATAGCTAAACTCATCATCATGTGTTACTCAGATGTTATGTAGACTGACGTAGCGATCTTAGGTTAAAAAAAAAACGTGTCATTTGTCATCAACAGTCGAAGCATCCTATCATAAATCTAAAATGCATTACCTATTTCACGCTGAATGTGTCACTAAATACTTCATGTATCACTAAATACTTCATCTGTCACTAAATACTTCATGTATCACTAAATACTTCGTGTATCACTAAATACTTCATGTATCACTAAATACTTCATGTATCACTAAATACTTCATGTGTCACTAAATACTTCATGTATCACTAAATACTTCATGTATCACTAAATACCTCACGCTGATGTATCAATATTGTAAGTTAAACTTGCAACACTCTGTCATCACATTTGTAATTATTTACAGAGCATCCCTAATCTCTTTCAAACTGATCTTGGCTAGCAACTATTGCAGCACGAAGTTATCTACTTCTGAAGGAGATGAAGCGAGTTCCATTAATCTTAAAATACATTTGCACAAACCCCACACGGTGGAGATGTTACAAGAGTATAATCGCATTAGCTTTAATAATTTACCGCCTCCTTCATCATGACCACACGGGAAGAAGCTACATCAACATCCACGGGAACTCACAGCCATCGCCACAAAGATTAATGACTGGACTAGCAACATAAATAGCTACAGGAAGGAAAGTAACAGACCAATCCATGAATTATGTTTGAAACTTTTAACAGGTCGGTGTGGAATGGACTTTTAGTTCATATAATTAAATTGTAAAGAGAGCTTTTTTTAGTTCACTAAATCAACAAATATTGACAACTCGCTACGGTTATTCATTTGTGAGAATGTGAAGAATGCAATGGATAGGTAACAATAAAATTGCAAGAAAGTCCCAAAAGAGGTCAAAGAAAAAATAAAACTTAGTTACAACATCAGCAGGAAATATAATCATTTTTTGGAGATGTAATGAGAAAGAAGAAGGTGGTTTCAAGATATAAAAGAGACATGAACATAACAACGTTAGAAGTGGGAGATATGGCCAGATACAGGTATTCTTTCAGACTGGCTGTGGTGAATGCAATGCTCTGTAATTGACATGCGACCTGATGATGAGGAATGAGATAAGGAATGTGTGGCAAATTTTGTGACAACTAGGAAAACGGTGGAAGAAGAAAGAGATGAATGAGAGAGAGAAGATACCAGCCACTTTGAGAAAAATGTGTGGTAGGGAATCGAAATCAGAATTGATTGAAAGTGGTGGAGAGGCATAATAGACTACACCAGCGGGCATTGGTTTTTTTTAATGATAAGTATGCTCTAATATTGTAAATGTGCATTATGTTTTTTTCTATTATTAAACATCTATAAGGAAATAAATTAATAATTTACAAAAAGAATTCTCGTATTTTCGTCATTTAATCTTTATACTTTATTATGTGCACAGCACACGAATGGATAATTGTTCTCATGAATGTAAAAGTTAGCTGATGAAACAGCCGTAGTAGGAAACTCTTTGAACAGAGCTTCGTAGCAGAAGGCAATCTGATCATCAGAAGTAGCCTCGTCGAGCAAGTGTTTCTGCCTTTCTTGACACTCTAGGGAAGATGGGCCTGCCTGGGTCATGACTCCCAGGCGTCGACCTCCTGCTGCATTGCCTCTAAGGCTTACTCTATATATTCGGCACAATATAACTGCACTTACTCGACAAGACAGTCGAATATAGGTTTACTTACCTGGTTTAGCTATTCCCCAGCAAGTTGCTGCGGTTTTCAGTTGATCGAGCTTCTGGGACAAGTTCAGCCATTTATGGCGGTGATCTACAGCTTTTACTAGCGACTTGTCTACTTCTCCCAGAATACTGTGTTGCAGGCGGGAGGAAACTTGATCTTCTCTCTCTTCCCGTCCATGAGGCGAGCGAATTCATCATCAGACAGCTCGACTTGAATATT